>JAABOM020088792.1:0-72655 GCA_011800125.2 Solanum clarkiae | reverse complement strand
ACTTAAGAAGCTAGCAGGTGAGTCACCTACTTGCTTAGCTTAAATTGCTAGCTAAACGGAGACGAGGCCCAACGTCGAATTTGTCCAAGTCTGATTATGAATAATATCTGTGTTAAGGGTGTAACTTTAGTCCATGTTTTAGCATCACACATGGACTATATTTTCAGCCCAAGAAGAATATAAAAATATCCCAAGTACATCATAACACACTTAACCATTTGGGCCCAAACTAAGTGAAGATAAAGTTGGAAAATGGGCATCCCAAACCCATCAACTTTGAGACCTAATTAGTCCCAAGTGTAAGGGCCAAGCTGCTGCATAACCAGCTTAATAATATGTGGTATTAGGTTATCAAAGGTCCAAGAGTAAGTCGGCCAAAAGACCCTTTACAAAGGGCTCAAAACAGCTCCTACAAGTCATTTTCAACTTGACCAAAACAAAATCAGATTGATCTCTAAGTTTTCTCTCAACTTTTATTGACTTTTTAAAGCAACAAAAAGAGGCTTTTAGGGTTATTAAGGAGGCTCTCAACCTTTAAGGAAAAGGTAAGTAATTATAGTTGTATATTTAGTATAGTTCCTTCAAGAAAAATAAAAAGTATATGCTAGTATGTTTGTGCTGGAAAATTTGGACAACATGTGTTTAGAAAGTTGATGCATACTTGCTTTTTGTTTTAGTGACTTCCCTATGGTTTGTGGGCTATATTATGTAAAGAAGTTTATTTTCTTAACATGGTTTGAGTTATAGATATTACCCTAAGGTTGTTGCCCTGATTTTGGTTTCATTTAACAAACGAGTTTTATTGTGCTATCTTAGGTGTAATGTTGATTGGAACTTGTGGGCTACTGGATTGGAGGCTATTGGCTCAAATCCTTCATCACTTCTTGGATACTGTTCTAAGACTATTTATGACTATTTGTATATGCAAATGTTGTTGGAATAGTTTGGTTGGAGTTGGAACAAGTTTGGAATTGTCGAAGTCGAAATATAGCGAAAGGAGGTAACATTATGTTGCCCAGTTGTAGTTTGTGTAGAATTGTTATGTGTTGTGCTTTGTGGGATGTTGTAAGACTTATGTGGCACTAAAACAGGCTGCATATGATGTATGCATGTGAATGTGTAATAGAAAATATGATTATAAGTGAAAAGATTGAAGGAATACGTTTGTGTCGCTAATTATAGACTTGCTGGTCAGGTGTTAGTTTTTGTGATATTGGGCTGCCAAGAAGTATGTCTTTGCTGCTACTACTAATCTTATTTCCTAATATGTTGTAGATAAATACTTGGAGGAAGGAAAGGTTATCTTGAGGTAGTAATGAGGTCATACAACGAGGTATATAAGGCTACTTGATTTCGTATTGTTTGGCATGAAACATAGATCCTTCCTTGGCACATAAAGGCGCTTACCAACTCCAACAAAACTATTAACTGTGTCTACACTCTTTTACATGTTCATATGCTCCCACACATAGTCACTGTCAAATCTACATACATACATGGATACCAAGTTACATGGGTTCTTTTTTCCAAATAAAGTTAACGAGTTATTTCATCTCATACGCGTTTCATTATTTATGTAGCGTACTCTTTTCATTGTCATATTGTCTTGCATAATTATCTACATGTCACATGCTACATATACAGTCCTACAACTCCAATATTGTGACCAGCAAAAGAATCATCACAAAGGTAATTGAAAGGTAGTGTATATTATTTACTGATGGGTGGTAGCCTGAGGGGTTGATGAATGACCTAGCCAGGGACGATCCCATCACGGGTGGTAGCACGAGGGGTTAAGGATGATCTAGACAGGGACGATCCCGATACATTTTTTATTGATGGGTGGTAGCCCGAGGAGTTAAGAAAGAACCTAGCTAAGGACAATCCCAATATAGTTTACCACTGATCAGCTGATCATTTGTGTTACATGATGTGCACAGACTATACAGTAAAGGTAAGGTAATATAAAGAACATAAAGTACATGATCCCAAAGTATAGACATGGGTGGTCTCTAATTTTACACCAATGCATGGTTTTATTTGAGTTGTTACTTCATGTACAGTATGTCCTGCCTTACGTATTCAGTACAATATCCCGTACTGATGTCCCTTACGAGGGACTTGCGTTTTATGCTGCAGGTATAGGTGCTAGGAGATCTCCCCAGTAGGAGTATAGGATATCCAGCTGCTGTTACCAAGCTCCAGGTTGCTTCGGAGCTTTGCATGTCTGGAGCTCATATGTTTGTATTGTATAGTTAGCTGAGGCAGGGCCTGTCCCGACCCTTATCCATCACTTTTCCTTATCTAGAGTCTTTATAGACTATGTAAATTAAAGTGTGGTGCTATCTCATACTTTAAACACCGTGGCCCCAATGGCCTAGCTATATACATTTTCTTTTGGCTTGTTATCACTATTTAAATTCTTAAAGGCATGTCAAACGTAGAAAACCCTTATAATATGTATAGAAAATGCATAGACACAGGTTGGTTCTCCCCGGCCTTATTGGCAACGGGTGCCAGTCCGCCCTAACGTGACTTGGGGCATGACATGATATACCTAATTGTACAAAAACTAAGTATCTGTGAAAGATCCAGGAAGAGGTGGAGCTTACTAACTCGCAAGTGAACTAGGCTCCTAGTGGAGTGGTAAATCACAATTCTTACCTAGACCTGCACGCACGAAATAAAATACAACTTCCCCAGGAAAAGGGATGTCAGTACGAACAAACATGTACTGATATTTAAGGCAGGAAGTAAAATCATAAATAACTATAGTAAAAAAGGATTTTTTGAAATACCACCTATAAGCAAGATTAAGATTTGTCATGCCCAAAGTCCCGTTAAGGCGGACTGGCACCCGTTGCCGATGAGGCTAGGGAGAACCAACCTGTATCCATGTGATTTCTATACATATTATAAAGGGGTTTCTACATTCAACATGCTTTTAAGAAAGTAAATAGTAATAACAAGCCAAAAGGAAATGCATATGACTAGGCCGTTGGGGCCATGTTGTTTGAAGTATGTGACTTGACCACACTTTAATTTACATAGTCTACAAAACCTCTAGATAAGGAAAAGTATCTGATAAGGGTCGGGATAGGCCCCACCTTGACTAACTATACAATACAAAAATATAAGCTCTAGACGCACAAAGCTCCGAAGCAACCTGAGGCTTGGTAACAATAGCTGGATATCAAGTACTCCTACTGGGGAGAGCTACTAGAACTTGTACTTGCAACATGAAATGCAGATCCCCCGTAAGGGATGTCAGTACGAGATAATGTACTGAACATGTCAGACAGGAAATACTGTATATCAAGTAACAACTCAAATGAAACTATGCACTGGTGTAGGATAAGACACCACCTTTAGTTATTCTATGGGATCATGTTCTTTATGTTTTTTTTATTACTTTACCTTTACTGTATAATCTGTGCACAATATGTAATACAAATGACTAGCTGATCAGTGGTAAATCTTTATTAGAATCGGCCCTGGCTAGGGTTTTCCTTTTACCCCTTGGGCTACCCCTATGATAGGATCGACCCTGGCTAGGTGATTCTTTCACCCCTTGGGTTACCATCCATCAATAAGCAATATAATTTACCTTTCAATTACCTTTGAGATGATTTTTTTGGTGGTCATAATATTGGAGCTGTAGGACTATGGATGTAGCATATGACATGTAGATAATCATACAAGACAATATGACAATAAGAAGAGTATGTTACACAAATTATGAAATGCTTATGAGATGAGACAACTTGTGAACTTTATTTAGCAACAAGGAACCATGTAACTTGGAATCCACGTATGTATGCAAATTTGAAGGTGAATATGTATGGGAGCATATGAACATGTGAAAGAGTGGAGACATGGTGAATAGTTGTGTCAGAGTTGGTAAGTGCCTTTATGTGCCAAGGATGGATCTATATTTCATGCCAAAAAATACGAAATCAAGTAGCCTTGCATACATCGATGTGCGACCTATCCATTACCTCAAGATAACCTTCCCTTCATCCAAGTATTTATCCACCATGTAGTAGGTGATAAACCTAGCATTAGCAGCCAATAGATACATCTTGGAAGCCCGATCTCATAAAAAAAACACATGGGCAGCAAGCGTATAATTATAAATCCGAGCGTATTCTTTCAACCTTTCCACCTCTAATCGTATTTTCTAATACACATTCTCATATATATATCATGTCCATCCTATTTTAGTGCCATAATAGTCTTATAATTGCGCACAAGCACAACACATAACAATTCTAAACAACGCACAAGTAGGCGGCATAACATTACGTCTTCTCGCTACATTTAGATGTCGACAATCCCAAATCTGTTTCAACTTTAACCAAACAGTCCCCACCATATATACACATAATAATAGTCCTGAAATAGTGAAAAAATAGTTCTAAAGTATATGGAGAACGTGAAACAACAATCTCCGATTATCAGCCCATATGTTCCTATTAAGAGCACAATTACGATATCACACAAAGACTCATTTTTGCGGACTGTAACAATGGTGGAATATCCTTGTCATATCACTAAGAAACTAAAACTTTTTAAAACATAAACTTTACTTCATAATCCAGCCAATAAAGAAGAGAAAAGTCTCTTAATCTACAAAAAAAGTGCACAACAATCCTTAGGATACGTGCTGTCCAAATATTTCAGCATAAACATAACCAAACTAGTCTCTTGTTTTACATAAGAAAATCATACTAAACACATAAGTATTCTTGCTGAACTTTACCCTCAAGGTGTAGGGCTTCTCCAAAAACCCTAAAAGCTTCTTGTGGCTGCTTGCAAAGTCAAGAAAGAGTTGAGAGAGAACTTGAAAAAACAATCTGATTTTTTTGTTCAAGTTAAATGACTTGAGTGAGAAGCTTATAAGCCCCTTTTAAAGGAGCACTTGGCCGACCTACTTTTATGTTATAAGACTTATTTTATCAAGTGATTAATGTACCATTTTTCCCCATTTACTTGGGCCTTAAGGGGCTCCAAATTAATGGACCTTTGCTGCCCATTTTTCCTCTTTCTTCTAGTTAGTTTGTGCTAAATTATCAAAGAAATTGTGATGTCTTTCGGCTCTTTTTATATCCTTCTTGGGATGAAACTATAGTTTATTTTTGATGTTAAAACATTGGCTAATTTACACTTTTAATATGGACTTTATACATAATTAGACTTGGACAGATTCAACATCGGGCCTTGTCTCCGTCTATCTAGCAAATTTAAGCTAAGCAAGTAGGTGACTCACGTACTCACTCCTAAGTCCTACAAGTACCTCAATTCTCTCACTTTATTTAGGCTCTTAATCTCCTCAATTTGACATAAAACTTATATACACTCGACCCTCTTAAGTGTTAGATGTACATATCACCTCCTAATATGAGATTCAAGAACTTTTAAAAATGGGCGCTAATTTGACCAAACCATATCATGTTTTATTTGCATAGAACTAGTACATGTAACATGTGGGGTGTGACAAGATTACTTTCATGTTCAACACTTAGCCTCCTAGGGATCAAATATGCATGGTATGCTTGAGTAATTGCATGTCATGAATACATATATATTGATGCAAATGCATGATCATACCCAACCAATGCTAGCAATGGTCATCCTTTTCAGTAGTGAACCGGCATCATATCTTCCATCTTGTGGCCATCTGTACCATATACATACATACATATATATATATATATATATATATATATATATATATAATTTGGGCTAATAGGCCCCATACATTCGATTATAGTTGGAAGTCCATGCATAAAGTGCCAGGTATGATATGAATATTGAATGCACATAGTACACCATAGCGTAAATTTAGCCAATCTTGGCTTGTTGGTGCACTTATTCTCATAGTATCATAACTATTGTCATTTAACGAATCTTGGATCATTGGGTACACTTACTCTCATAGCATTATAATCATTATCGTAGCAAATATAGATGACTAGTGGGATCTTTCATACCGTTCGAATAAGTTTGACAACTAAACTCAACATTTGGAATGAGGCCTTAACTATAAAAATGTTCATAAAGGTACTTTACGTAATGCATATACTTAGTTCCATGTCAATTAATAAGAGAAAGTACTTATAAAGAATCAAGTGCCTTAGTAGTTTAAATAGGAGTATTATAGTGGAGATTATTGGCAATCACATATTACTTGCGAAAATATTCAAATGTGGTCTTAGTAGAGAACAAGAGACTGATTATGAATCCAATGTTCCCTTCATAATCTACTTTTACTTTTAGTGACGACACACCAAGAAGAGTAACACTCCAATATCGATAAATTGATATATAGATATCAAATGTCCAGTTTAGTAACCAAAGGAATGCCAACCTAATATCATTTTGAAGATAAATCACCTAAAATCTCGATGACTTACATTAAAGATCTTTCTAGCAACAGAATGGAAAATATTGCATTTGATGTTTTGAAAATTTCCCAAATTTAGTGCTAAAAGAAGGGGCAAAGTTTTGCCCTAACATACCTCTTCAACGATCGCCCAATTGCCAAAAGTTCCTTCATGAAAGTTGTTCCTTACATCCTCATCTTCACAACTATTATATATATGTAGCTTACACATACCTATAAACAGTCCAGAATTGATCACTAATGATCAGATCCGCCATATAGCCTTTACGCGAGGATGTGTACATAAAACTTCGTAAAAATGACTGTAAAAGAGCCCTATGGCTATTATCTAAACAGAACAGTTGCAAACCAAGAGTAACCAAAAAGTGTACCATTTTTTAACAGCCCACAAAAAGCCTCAAACGCGTAAGACACACATTTCTAGGCACACGAACAAATTTTAACGGTAAAAATACGAAATATACCTAATTTGCTTAGGGACCTTGTGGAAGCTTTATCTTCATCTTTATAACTGTTTTGGGATAAAAATTGTGTTTTGAGCTTTAACAGGTCTGATTAACCAACTTAGAAGTGGGCCTGACCTGACCTGACCCGGCCGAAGACCCGATTTTCTGTTTGGGCTGTCACAGTAAAATGGTCATAACTTTTTATTTTGAGGTCGGCTTGATACACGATTTTTTGCGTTGCAAACTACACTTATAGATATTCGATTTGATAGGTATGGACCTTCTAACTCCTTATAGTTTAGGAGATATGACCTGATATATTTGACCCAAATTTAAGAAGGATTTCTCAACAAAACTTTGGGATAACTTTGGCCAACCTTTATCTTGCAACTTTCTTGATCCCAAAACTCAATGGATGACTTTGTGATATTAAAATAACCTTTGAAAATTAATAATTAGCAAATTATACACTCTTAGTTTCATCCGACAAGTGACGCTTAATTTATACCTTTCGAAAAGGGAAAGGTGCCACTCAAGCCATTTCATTAATCCTTAATGTGTATCATGGGGGATTCCTTTGTCTTAAAACTTCAAGTCCTTGATATTATCACCTATTGGAAGCCTTATTATCATTAGGTCCTATCCAAAATCATATATGTCTAAACTTCGTATAGCTATCCTACGATAAAATATGCAAGTTGTACTTCCAAATCCTTTAAAATCTAAGTTACTCTAAAAAGATAACTGCTAGTTTTGGAATGCGACTTACATTAAGTTGTAAATAGATGGGAGTTGTTCTTGATGATTTCTTTTTTTTTCTGTTTTGGTTTCTCAGGTTATTTCCTCAATATTATTGTTTCACAACAACACTTTCGTTGGTGTTACTTCTTTATTTCGAAGCTTTCTTACTTATCGATCTAAAATAGGCATTGGTACCTTATTATAAGATAAGTCTTCAACAATTTTGGAGTCCTCAATGTGAGTAATATGTGAGTGATCTCCAATACACTTCTACAACATAGAAACATAAAACACTAGATGGACTGCTCCCAATTCTGAAGGCAAATCAAGCTTGTATACCACCATGCCAATTTCAAGTAATCTTATATGTTACGACCTATCTCAGACTGAGCTTTCCTTTCTTTCCAAAATGCATGATACCCTTCATAGGTGGTACTTTTAAGGAAATCTAATCTTTTACATCGACTCTAATTCTTATCATCGAACATTTGTATAAGACTTCTGCCGACTCTTGGGTATTTGCAATTGGTCTCTAATAAGTCTCACTTTGTCCATCGCTTGCTGAACTTGATTAGGGCCTAGCACTTGGCCTCCCCAACCTCAAACCAACAAATCGGCAACATACACCTTCGCACGATAGTGCTTCATAAGAAGCAATTTGAATAATAGCTTGGAAGTTGTTATTATAAGCAAACTCGGTAAGACATAGATGTTCATCTAATCTTCCTTTAAAGTCTAGCACATATGTACGTAACAAATCCTTGATAATCTGAATGGTACACTCTGCTTGTTCATCAATTGTTGGATGAAAAGTGGTGCTAAGATTTAGTTGAGTGCCCAGACCCTTCTGAAAAGACTTCCAAAAATGTGCTGTAAACTGAGGCCCTTGATCAAAGATAATAGATAATGGAACTCCATGAAGGCGAACAATCTCTTGAATGTAAATCTTAGCATAATCCTCCATTGAACGTGTCATTCTTATTTGCAAGAAATGAGCAGATTTTGTTAACCCATCAATGATTACCCAAATAGACTCATTCCTATGTGGAGTATGAGGAAAACTAGTGATGAAGTCCACATTTATCATTTTCTATTTCCATAAGGGAAAATCAGTATACTTAGCTAGGCCTCCACGCCCCTGATGTCCTGTCTTAAGGTCCTGGTAATTGGGGCATTTGGCCACTATCTTGTCAGTATCTTTTTCATGCCATTCCACTAAAAGATTTATCGTAGGTCTTGAAACCTTTTTTTGTTTACGTAGGGTGAATCAAATATCTGGAATAATAGGCCTCAAAAAGAATCTTGCCACGAAGCCATCCAATGTTTGGCACTCAATATGAGGCCCTCGTACTGAAGGACTATATTTTTAGTTAGCTTAAATAGAGGATGTTGCTATTGTGGAACACTTTTCCTTAATGTCATAAGACCAGGATCACATATTGTTTCTTTTATTACTTCAGTACCAGTGGAAGATTTTTGTTGTATTTTGAACAATTACACCTTCATCCTCTATATCTACTAATTGTATCAACAAACTAGCAAGCTAAGGTAGAGATTTTGTCATTTTGGCATTATCAACTTCAAAATGGCTTATACTGCCCATGGACTTCCAACTAAGTGAATCAGCAACAACATTAGTTTTACTGGGATGGTATAAAACGTCAATATCATAGTCTTTTAGTAATTCTAGCCATCTCCTTTGTCATAGGTTCAACTTTCTTTGCTTTAATAAATATTGAAGGCTCTGGTGGTCAATAAAAACATCAACATGGACTCTGTATAGATAATGTCGCCAAATCCTTAGGGCAAAAATAGCTACTGCAAACTCAAGATCATGGGTAAGATAGTTTTGCTCATGCTTTCAAAACTGTCTGGAACCATATGCAATAACTCTGCCATGCTATATAAGAACACATCCTAGGCCAATTCTTGAGGCATCACAATATATAACGCAGCCTTTGGTTCCATCATGAAAAGCCAAGATAGGTATGGTGGTAAACCGTTTCTTTATTCCTTGACAACTCTTCTCACAGGCATCAGTTCGTTAAAACTTAGTTGTTTTATGCGGCAATCTAGTTAGTGGTACAGAGATAGAGGAGAATCCCTCAAAAAACCTCCTACAATATTCTGCCAAGCCTAAAATGGTACGGAGCTCGATCGGATTCAATGGTCTCGATCAAGCCATTACTACTTCAATCTTCTAGCCATAGAACTAGATACCATCGTCTGCAAAAACATGGCCAATAAAAGCTATAGATGTTAACCAATACTCACATTTAGAGAATTTTACATATAACATATTATCCTGGAGAGTCTATAATATAGCTCACAAGTGTTCTGCATGCTCAGCTTTTGACCATGAATATATCAAGGTGTCATCAATAAATACGATCACAAATTCATCCAAGAATGGCCTAAAAGACCCAATTCATCTTGTCCATAAAAGCTCATGGGGCATTTGTTAGCCCAAAAGACATGACAAGGAACTCAAAATGTCCATACTTCACCCTAAAAGATGTCTTTCCAATATCAGCATCCTTGACTCGCATCTGGTGCTACCCAGATCTCAAGTCAATCTTCAAAAAGCATTTGTCACCCTACAAGAAACCATCAATCCACAGAAGAGGATACTTATTCTTGATAGTGACTTTATTTAGCTACCTGTAATCAATAAACATTCGTAAGAATCCATCTTTCTTTCGAACAAAGAGCACTGAAGCACCCCACAGAGACGCACTTGGCCTAATAAATCCTTTATGAGACAAGTCCTTCAGTTGTTCCTTCAATTCTCTTAGCTCTAATGGAACCATTCTGTAGGGAGGAATGGATGTAGGCTACATATCAGGAAAAAAATCTATAGCAAAATTGATATCCCTTTTGGAGGGGAATCCCTGGAATCTTATCAAGAAATACCATCGAGAATTCATTCACAATAGTGATTCACTAAAGGATAAGTTGCTAATATATATGTCCTATCTTCCAATAATGGTAACATGTACTTGGACTCTTTCTACACTGTCCACTATGAAGCTTACTACATTGTCAACACAAGGAGTAGGTTTTCTAATTTGTGTGATATACTCTTGTCGATGGCTATCAAGTTGATCTTAACTCCACCTCAATTTTAACAAGATACATTGATCAAATCTTTAGCCCTGTATCTGTGGTGGGAGACTACCAACTAACAGAGGTGGATATGGAGTAAATAGGGGCCTAAATTTAACCTATAGTTCCCTATAATACCCTCTAGTACGAGCCATCTTATTATGTTCTATGTCTCTACAGGTAACTCAAATTCGATTAGAAAGGTCATCTCCATTCTGAGCAAATTCTTGTGTACGAGAAATATCTACACCATCTTATAAAGAGGCTATCCTGTAGTCTCCAATCAAATGCTCCCCTAAACAATCAACATAACAATTAACTTTTGCACTCGTGGTACGTACTATGTTTGGTGCATAACTAAACACAGAATTGAACCCAAGGCTGCACTCTCTTATGCTTATACCCCCCTGGCTCAACTAATAAAC
The DNA here is from genome assembly GCA_011800125.2 of Solanum clarkiae. Lineage (NCBI taxonomy): Eukaryota > Viridiplantae > Streptophyta > Magnoliopsida > Solanales > Solanaceae > Solanum > Solanum clarkiae. Next base: position 61,532 of record JAABOM020088792.1, on the reverse strand, counting down.
CGGTCGAGAGGCTATCCTGCAATCTCCAATCAAATGGTCCCCTAAACAATCATCATAACAATTAACTTTTGCACTCGTGGTACGTACTACGTTTGGTACATAACTAAACACTGAATTGAACCAAAGACTACACTCTCTTACGCTCATACCCCCCTGGCTTAACTGATAAACTGGTCGAGACGGGCCTCCTGAACCTTCTGTGGATAGTAATGCGCTATAAGTGCCTCAGAGAAATCTTCCTACTCTTCTAGAGTGACAACATGCCCTTTATATTCCTCCCAAGCCTTGTACCACAAGATAGTGACATCACATAGTTGAAAAGAAGCGAACTAACAGCCTCAATAATTGAGGCACACATCACCCTTTATTCTCCATACAAATGGTCTATAAAGTCTTGCGGATCCTCAGTGGGACTGGGTCCTATAAATATTGGAGGGGCCAAGTGAAGAAACTCTTGTATCTTTGAGCTTACTGTTTGATCCCTTGTGGCATCTTCTTTCAGCTCTAGTTGTATCTCATGAATACAAACCATGCTAATTAGTAGTTGAACAACCTCCTTCATCCTATGGTCTCTAGTCTTAGGCGGGGTTGGGGGTACTAGATCTCCTTGGCCGAAACAAGTGCTGGTGAATTTTGTTCTGTGGGCACTAGAAACTATCTATGTGCCTCAACAGGGAATATATCCACCTAACCTGATAAGGAATCATTAGTACAATCTCTCAGATTCATACCAATCTCATGTTGTGCCATCTCCTGAGCATAGGTAACCCATTAAATAAAAACAACATAGCATGATTTAAATTTCATATGTTCCTATAACTTTTCTCTATAGCATGATCTATTAAGTGTATGAAATGTAACCATCCCTAAATGCCTCGTAGCCTCCTGATTATAGGTATGGTGCACAACATACCCATGAACAAGACCCTACTAGTCACAGCATTGTGGACTACCTAGGATACGACCTACTCTAATACCATGTTTGTCACTCCCCCAAAAAAAGGTGAGGCGCGACTGGCAGTCGATACCGTTATTGGCCGAGTAAGCCACTAATCATGCTAGTTAGTTAACAAAGAGCCAAGAGAAAATCAAGCCGTATAGCCTTTGTGAAAACTAAGCCTGGACCATTTAGGTCATGACCTGGTCAACAGAAAATCAGGTACATCAAGATAAGTAAACAAAATGATAATGTACTAGCTAGCTGACAAGAATGCAACACAGTAAAGGCCCACACACTACATATACATGTTATTTCCATGACTGGAGACTGAGAGGCATCAAAGAACTAACCCAAGATAAAATGTCCATAATAGCCTCTAAGAGAACCACTAATACTGGCATGATAGGGCCCTGACTATACCCAACTATACAACAAAAGTAAGCATCCTATAAAGCTCTAGCAAGAGGTGGAGCTTACCAACTCATAGACGAACTGGGCTCCTAGTGAAGGGGTAAATCACAACCCTTGCCTGGACCTAGAGACACGAAATAAAATATAGCGTCCCCAGGCAAAGGGACGTCAGTACGAATAAACATGTACTGGTATGTAAGGCAGAAAGTAAGATCATAGATAACTGTGGTAAAAAGGGATTTGTAGAAATACCACCTGTAATCAAGATTCAAAATACTTTCATGTTCAACACTTAGCGTCCTAGTGATCAAATATACATGGTATGCTCGAGTAATCGCATGTCGTGAATACATATATATAAATGCAAATGCATGATCATACCCAACCAAGGCTAGCAATGCTGGTCCTTTCTGGTAGCGAACCGACATCATTTCTGCTAACCTATGGCCATCTGTATTATATACATATATATAATCATTTGGAAAATAGGCCCCATACATTTGATTATAGCTCAAAGTCTATGAACAAAACGCCATGTATGATATGATTATTGAATGCACATAGTAGGCCATAACATAAATTTAGCCAATCTTGGCTTGTTGGTCCACTTATTCTGATAGTATCATAATCATTGTCATTTAGCCAATCTTGGCTCATTGGTACACTTATTCTCATAGCATTATAATCATTACCATAGCAAATATATATGACTAGTGGATCTTTCATGCCTTTCGTATAATTTGACAACTTAACTCAATATTTTGAATGAGGCTTTAACTCTAAAAATGTTCATAATGGTAATTTACATAGTACTTATACTTAGTTGCATGTCAATTAGTAAGAGAAAGTACTTATAGAGAATCAAGTGCCTTAGTAGTTTAAATAGGAGCATTATACTGGAGATTATTGAAAATCACGTATTACTTGCTAAAATCTTCAAATGTGGTCTTAGTAGAGGTAAATGGACTGATTATGAATCCTATGTTCCCCTCATAACCTACTTTTACTTTTAGTGACACCATGCTAAGAAGAGCAACACTCCAATATCGATAAATTGATATATATATATATATATATATATATATATATATATATCGAATGTCCAGTTTAGTAACCAAAGGAATGCCAACCTAATAGATTATGAAGATAACTCAGCTACAATCCCAATGACTTTCATTAAAGGTCTTTCTAGCAACAGAATGGAAAGATATTGCATTTGACGCTTTTAGAATTTTCCAGATTTCGTGTTAAAAGGAAGGGCAAAGGTTCGCCTTAACATTACCTCTCCAACGATCGCCCAATTGCCAAAAGTTCCTTCATGAAAGTTGTTCCTTACGTCCTCAACTTCACAACAAATATATATATTTAGATTACACACACCTATAAATAGTACAAAATTGAGCATTAATGACCATATTAGCCATATAGCCTTTATGTAAAAATATGTACATTAAAACTTCATAAAAATGACCGCAAAAGAGCCCCAAGACTATTATCTGAACATACCAGCTGAAAACCAAGAAAAACCAGCAAGTCCAACCTTTTTTAATAGTTCAAAAAATAGCCCCAAACCTAGCTAATAGGAGAGGAAAACAATTGAAACGTGTAAGGCACACATTTCTAGGCCAATGGACAAATTTTAATGATAAAAACACAAAGAATAGATCTAAATTGCTTAGGGACCTTGTGGGTTCTTCCTCTTCAGCTTCATAATTATTTTGGGATGAAAATTATGTGTTTTGAGCTTTAAAATGTTTGATTAGCCGACATAGAAGTGGGCCTGACCCGACCCAACGTAAAATTCAATTTTCTGCTCGGGCAGTCACGATAAAATTGTAATAACATTTTATTTTGAGGTTGGGTTGATACGCAATTTTTTTTGTTGCAAAAAATACTTGTAGATGTTTGAGTTGATAGATCATGGACCTTATAACTCCTTATTGTTTGGGAGATATGATGTGATACATTTGACACAAATTTAAGAAGGATTTCTCAACAAAACATAGGATAACTTTAGCCAACCTTTATCTTGCAACTTTCTTGATTCCAAAACTCAATGTATGACATTTGTGCTATTAAAATAACTTTTGAAAATTCATTATTAGGAAATTATATACTCTTAGTCTCATCCAACAAGTGAAGCTTAATTTGAACCTTCGGAAAAGGGCAAGGTGCCACTCGGGCCATTTCTTTAATCCTGAATGTGTGTCTTGGGGGATTCCTTTGCCGTAAAACTTTAGGTCCTTAATATTACCACCTACTAGAAGCCTTATTATCGTTAGGTCCTATCCAAAATCTTTTATATCTTATATAACATTCCACCCTATCATATTCTAGAAGACAAGAAATACGGGTTCTCATAGTATCCCCCTTAAGAACATTCGTCCGCAAATGTGTCAATATAGCTCCTTGGTTGTATTACCATCTAACAAAAATGATTTTTCGGGGGATATATCTATTACCCCTGGAAGACATATATGAACTTCCAAAAACTCCAATTACTAAACTTCGTATAGCTATTCAACGACAAAATAAGAAAGTTACACTCCCAAATCCTTTAAAATCTAAGTTACTGTAAAAAAATAACTGCCAATTTTGGAATGCAACTTACCTTAAGTTGTAAATAACTGGGGGTTGTTCTTCATGATTTCCTTTTTTTTGTTTTGGCTTCTCAGATTATTTACACAATATGTTGTTCCACCAAAACACTTCCGTTGGTGTTACTTCTTTATTTCAAAGCTTTCTTACTTGTCGATCTAAAATAGGCACTAGTTCTTTGTCATAAGATAAGTCTTCAACAATTTTGGTATCCTAAATGTAAGTAATATGTGAATGATCTCCAATACACTTCTGCAACATAGACAAATAAAATACTAGATGGATTGCTCCCAATTTTGAAGGCAAATCAAGCTCGTATATTACCTTGCTAAACTCAAATAGTCTTATATGGTCTGACCTAGCTCATACCGAGCTTTCTTTTCTTTCCGAATCACATAATACCCTTCTTTAAAGGAAATCTAATCTTTTACATCAACTATAAGTCTTATCATTGAACATTTGTATAAGAGTTCTGTCGACTTTTGGCTATTTGCAATCAGTCTCTGATAAGTCTCACTTTGTCCATTGATTGCTGAAATAAATTAAGGCCTAGCAACTTTTCCTCCCTAACCTTAAACCAACCGATTGGCAACCTACACCTTCACATGACAGTGCTTCATAAGAAGCCATTTGAATACTAGCTTGGAAATTGTTATTATAAGCGAACTAGGTAAGAGGTAGATGTTCATCTGAGCTTCCTGTAAAGTCTACCACATAGGTACGTAACACATCCTTGATAATCTTAATGGTATGCTTTGCTTGTTCATCAATTGGTGGACGAAAACTGGTGCTAAAATTTAGTTGAGTGCCCAGACCCTTCTGAAAGGACTTCCAAAAATGTGATGTAAACTGAGCCCCTTGATCAGAGATAATAGATAATGGAACTCTATGAAAGCGAACAATCTCTTGAATGCAAAGCTTAGCATAATCCTCCGTTGAGTATATCATTCTTACTAGCAAGAAATGAGAAGATTTAGTAAGTATATCATTCTTACTGGCAATAAATGAGAAGATGTAGTCAACCTATCATTTATTATCCAAATAGACTCACACCTGTGTGGAGTACGAGGCAAACTAGTGATAAAGTCCACATTTATCGTGTTCTATTTCCATAACAAAAAATCAGACAACTTAGCTAGGCCTCTGATGTCCGGTCTTAACATTCTAGTAATTGGGGCATTGGACCACCATCTTGTCAATATCTTTCTCACGCCATTCCACTAAGAGATTTGTTATTGGTCTTGAAACCCTTTTTGTTTCCCTAGGGTTAGTCGAATATTTGGAATAATAGGCCTTAAAAAGAATCTTGGCACGAAGCCCTCCAATGTTTGGCACTCATAAGAGGCCCTGGTACCAAAGGACTATATATTAAGTTAGCTTTAAAAGTGGATATTGCTATTGTGGAACACTTTTCCTTAATATCATACGGTCAGGATCCTCATCATATTGCTTTTCTTATTCAGTACCAGTGGAAGATTTTTGTTGTATTTTGAATAATTACACCTCCATCCTCTACATCAAGTAATTGTGTCGACAAACTAGCTAACTGAGGTAGATCTTTTGTCATTTTGGCCTTATCAGCTTCAAAATGGCTTAGAGCGCCCATGGACTTCTAGCTAACTGCATTGGCAACAACATTAGTTTTACCGGGATGGTATAAAATGTCAGCATCATAGTCTTTTAGTAATTCTAGCCACCTCCTTTGTCATAGGTTCAACTCTTTTTGGTTTAATAAATATTGAAGGCTCTGGTGGTGAATTAAAACATCAACGCGAACTCTATATAGATAATGTCGCCAAATCCTTAGGGCAAAAATAGCTGCTACGAGCTCAAGATAATCGCTAAGATAGTTTTGCTCATGCTTTCGTAATTGTCTGGAACCATATATAATAACTCTACCATGCTACATAAGAACACATCCTAGGTTAATTCTCGAGGCATCACAATGTATAACATACCTTTTGGTTCCATCAAGAAAAGCCAAGATAGGTGCGGTGGTAAACCATTTCTTTATTTATTGAAAACTTTGCTCACACGTATCAGTCCATAGAAACTGAGTTGTTTTATACGTCAATCTCGTTAGTGGTGCAAAGGTAGAGGAGATTCCCTCAAAAAACCTCATATAATATCTTGCCAAGACTAAAATGCTATGGACCTCGGTCGGATTCAATGGTCTCGGCCAGGCCATTACTACTTCAATCTTCTAGCCATCAAACTTGATACCATCGCTTACCATAACATGGCCAAGAAAAGATATAGAAGTTAACTAATACTCACATTTAAAGAATTTTGCATATAACATGTTTTCCAGAAGAGTCAGTAATATAGCTCGCAAGTGGTCTACATGCTTAGCTTTTGACCATGAATATATCAAGGTGTCATCAATAAATATGCTCATAAATTCATCCAAGAATGGTTTAAAGACTCGATTCATCAATCCATGAAAGTTGCTGGGGAATTTGTAAGCCCACAAGACATGACAAGGAACTCAAAATTTCCATACCTCATCATAAATGTTGTCTTTCGAATATCAAGATCTGGTATCGGGATCTCAAGCCAATCTTCAAAAAGCATTTTCCACCCTACAATAAACTATCAATCTGCAGAAGATGATTATTATTCTTGATAGTGACTTTATTAAGCTATCTTAATAAATAAACATTTGTAAGATGCCATCTTTCTTTCAAACAAAGAGCACTGAAGCACCCACGGAGACGCACTTGGCCTAATAAAGCCTTTATGAGCCTAGTCCTTTGGTTTTTCCTTTAATTCTCTTAGCTCTAGAGGAACCATTTTGTAGGGAGGAATGGATGTAGGCTACATATCAGGAAGAAAATCTATAGCAAAATTTATATCCCTTTTGGAGGGAAATCCCTGGAAAATTATCAAGGAATACCATTGGGAATTCATTCACAATAGCGATTGACTAAAAGGTAAGTTGCTCATATATTTGTCCTGTCTTCCAATAATGGTAAAATGTACTTGGACTCTTTCTACACCGTTCACTATGAAGCCTACCGTATTGTCCATATGGAGGAGTAGGTTGTATCATTTGTGTGAAATACTCTTGTCGACCACTATCAAGTTAATCTAAACTCTGCCTCAGTTCTAACAAAATACAATGATCAAATCTCTAACCCTGCATCAGTGGTGGGAGATACCCACTAACAGAGGTGGTTATCAATGAAATAGGGGACTAAAATTAACCTTTGGTTCCCTATAATACTCCTTAATACGAGCCCTGTAATTTAGTTCTATGTCTCCGTGGGTAACCCAAATTTGATGAGAAAGGTCCTTCGTAATCAGAGCAAAATCTTGTGTATAGGAAATATCTATAGCATCCTGTAAAGAGGCTATCCTGAAGTCTCCAATCAAATGCTCTCCCAAACAATCAATATAACAATTAATTTTGGCACTCGAGGTACGTACAATGTCTAGTACATAACTAGCCACTAAATTGAACCTAAAACTGCACTCATATCCCCTGGATCAACTGATAAACCGGTCAAGACGGGCCTCTTGAACCTTCTACAGATAGTAATGGGATATAAGTGCCTCAGAGATATATTTCTACTCTTCTAGCACGACAACATGCCCTTTATATTTCTCCCATGCCTCGCACCACAAGATGGTGACATCACAGAGTTGAGAAGAAGTCAACTAATAGCCTCAGTATTCGAGGCACACATTACCCTTTGTTGTCCATAAATATGGTCCATAAAGTCTTGGGGATCCTCAGTAGGACTGGGTCCTACAAATACTGGAAGGGAAAAGTGAAGAAACTCTTGTACCTTTGACCTTTCTATTTTGATCCCTTGTGGCATCTACTCTTAGCTCTAGTTTTATCTCATGAATAGAAAACATCCTTGTTAGTAGTCGAACAACATCCTTCATCCTTTGCTCCCTAGTCTTGGGTGGGGCTTGGGGTACTAGATCTCCTTGTGCCGCAACAAGTGCTGGTGAAATTTTTACTGTGGGCACTAGAGACTTTCTATGTGCCTCAACAGGGAATATATCCACATGACCTAGCAAGGAACGATTCATACAATCTCTTAGATCCATACCTATGTCATGTCGTTCCATCTCCTGAGCGTAGGTAACCTATTGAATAAAAACAACGTAGCACAATTTAGATTTCATATGTTCCTATAACTTTGCTCTGTAGCATGATCTATTAAGTGAAAGAAATGTAACCATCTCTAATTCCTCATAGCCTCCTGATTATAGGTTTGGTGTACAACATACTCATAAACAAGGCTCTACTAGACACGACATTGTGGACTCCCTAGGACACGAACGGCTTTGATACCATGTTTATCACGCCCCAAAAAGAGGTGAGCCATGACTGACACTCGATACCGTTATTAACCGAGTAAGCCACTGAGCATGCTAGTTAGTTAACTTAGGGCCAAAAGAAAATCGAGCAGTATAACATTTGGAAAGCTAATCTTGGACCGTTTAGGCCATGACCTAGTCATCAACAAATCAGGTACGTCAAGATAAGTAAACAAAATGATAAAGTACTAGCTAGCTGAAAAGACTGCAACATTGGACAGGCCCACACATAATATATACATGCTATTTCCATGACTGGATATTGAGAGGCATCGAAGAACTAACCGAAGATAATATACCCACAATAGCCTCTAAGAGAACCACTAATAATGCCGGGACAGGGCCTCGACTATATCCAACCGTACAACAAAAAGTAAGCATCCTGTGAAAACTCCAGAAAAAGATGGAGCTTACCAACTCATAGCTGAACTGGGCTTCTAGTGGAGGGGTAAATCCCAATCTTTACCTGGACATGCACGCACGAAATAAAAAGCAGTGTCCCCAGGCAAAGGGACATCAGTACGAATAAACATGTATTGGTATGTAAGGTAGAAAGTAAAATCATAGATAACTGTAGTAATAAGGGATTTTGAGAAATACCACTTGCAAGCAAGATTCTGATTACTTTCATGTTCAACACTTACCCTCCTAGTGATCAAATATGCATGGCATGCTCGAGTAATAGCATGTCGTGAATAAATATATATAGATGCAAATGCATGATAATACCCAACCAATGTTGGCAACGGTGGTCCTTTCCGCTAGCGAACCGGCATCATATCTGCCGACCTGTGGCAATCTGTATCATATACATATATATAATCATTTGGAAAAATATGTCCCATACCTCCGATTATAGCTCGAAGTCCATGCATAACATGCTAAGTATGATATGAATATTGAATACACATAGTACGCCATAACATAAAATTTAATGAATATTGAATACACATATTACGCCATAGCATAAATTTTTTCAATATTGGCTTGTTGGTGCACTTATTCGCGTAGTATCATAATCATTGTCATTTAGCCAATGTTGGCTCATTGATACACTCATTCTCATAGCATTATAATCATTATCGTAGTAAATTTACATGACTAGTGGATCTTACATGCCTTTTGAATAAGTTTGGCAGCTTAACTCAATATTTAGAATGAGACCTTAACTCTAAAAATGTTCATAAAGGTACTTTGCATAATGCTTATACTTAGTTCCTTGTCAAATAGTAAGAGAAAGTACATATAAAGAATCAAGTGCCTTAGTAGTTTAAATAGGAGCATTATAGTGGAGATTATTTGAAATCACGTATTACTTGATAAAATCTTCAGACGTGGTTTTAGTAGAGAAAAAGGGACTGATTATGAATCCTATGTTCCCCTCATAATCTACTTTTACTTTTAGTGACATTACACCAAGAAAAACAACTCTTCAACATTGATAAATTGATATATAGATATCGAATGTCCAGTTTAGTAACCAAAGGAGTGCCAACCTAATATCATTATGAAGATAACTTGGCTACAATCCCAATGCCTTTCATTAAAAGTATTGCTAGGAACAAAATAGAAAATATTGCATTCGACATTTTGAGAATTTCCTATATTTCATGCTAAAAGAACGAGCAAAGCTTCGCCTTAACGTACCTCTCCAACGATCGCCCAATTGCCAAAAGTTCCTTAATAAAAATTGTTCTTTACGTCCTAAGCTTCACAACAACTATATATATGCAGCTTACACACACCTATACATAGTCCACAATTGAGCATGAATGATCAGATTTGCCATATAGCCTTTATGCGAGGAAATGTACATAAAACTTCATAAAAATGATCATAAAATAGCCCCAAGACTATTATCTGAACAGACCAGCTGCAAACCAAGAATAAGTAGTAAGTACACCCATTTTTACAGTCCAAATAATAGCCCCAAAAATAGCTAATAGTAGAGAAAAACAATTGCAACACGTAAGGCACGCATTTCTAGTCACATGGACAAATTTTAACGGCAGAAATGCAAAGAACATACCTAAATGTCTTAGGGACCTTGTGGGAGCTTTATTTTTAGATTCATAACTGTTTTGGGATGAAAATTATGTTTTATAAGATTTAAAAGGTCTGATTAGCAGACATAGAAGTGGGCCTGACTGTACCTGGCCCAAGACCTAATTTTCTACTCGGCAGTCACGGTGAAATGGTCATACTTTTTATTTGAGGTCAGGTTGATACATAGTTTTGTGTTACAAACTAGACTCATAGATCTTCAATTTGATAGGTTGTAGACCTTCTAAATCCTTATGGTTTGGGAGATATGACCTGATACATTTGACCCAAATTTAAGAAGGATTTCTTAACAAAACTTAGGATAACTTTGGCCAACCTTTATCTTGAAACTTTCTTGATTCTAAAACTCAATGTATGACCTTTCTGCAACTAAAATAACCTTCGAAAATCCATTATTAGTGAATTATAAATTTTTAGTCTCATACGAGTAGTGAAGCTTAGTTTAAACCTTCCAAAAAGGGCAAGGTGACACTTGGGCCATTTCTTTAATCCTGAATGTGTATCTTGGGGAATTTTTTTTTTAAACTTTAAGTCCTTGATATTACTACCTATTTGAAGCCTTATTATCATTAGGTCCTATCCAAAATCACATATGTCTTATATAACATGCCACCTATCGTATTATGAAAGACGAGAAATACGGGGTCTCACATAAAATATTTGTCTAAGTGTTACAATGAGTATTGGGGAATGTTTAGAAAAATGATTATGTATGGGTATTTTTACTTTTGGGAACACCTAGGCCTAATACTTCAAAGTCTTGGACCGCAAGAAAAATAACTGGACAGAAAAATATACATGTTCGCATCACAGAAAGGACGCGAAAATGAATTCCTTCATCCGTGCGCCCTTGGCGCGTCGCACCAGGGGCACGAAAAGCTCTTTGAAATCGTCACTGGAAAATCTAAATTGGTAATTGTTTGTTCTAGAATGGGGGTTAGACCCTTTATCCCCTACTTTTAACCCCCCAAATAAGGGTATGAAGTTAGATTTCTAATATTGCATACGAATTTTGAAATATATGAAATTACAATTTCGGGCACTTCCGAGGCACATTTTGGGCACTTTTTGGGGTTGTTTCAATATCTCCCCCTTAGGAACATTCATCCCCGAATGTCAAAGAGACATATTTGAGATGGAAAAGTCTGACAATTTCAGTCCACATAGAGATGCAACAATGCACTTAAACATCATTTCAAAAACTTCATCATAAGCGTAAAATCATCATGAACTTGTGCACTTAAACATGAACATATACAATGAAATGAGGGCCGAACTTAGGACTTGAAACTATTTAAAGGACTTAGATAAATACCTTAAGCTTGAGTGTAGTAGAAAATGTAAGGATACTGCTTTTTCATGTCCGCTTTGGCATCCCAAGTAGCACTCTCAACTTGTTGATTCTCCAAAGGACCTTAACAGAAGCCACCTCCTTGTTTCTCAACTCTTCACTTGCCTATCCAAAATCTGAACCGGAACCTCTTCATATGTCAAATTATCCTCAACAACACCCTCAACTCATAAGCTACCTGCCAACCTTCCTTATGACCTTATAAGGACCAAGATATCTTGGGCTCAACTTGCCCTTCTTACCACGTACACCCTTTATGTGTGAAACCTTTAGGTAGACCCAATCACCAACTTTGAATTCAAGGTCTTTGCTTCTCATATCGACATAGGATTTTCGACGACTTTGGGTTGTCTTCAACCTTTCCCTAATCATCCTAACCTTCTCAAGAGCCTCCATAACCAAATCTGGCCCCAAAGAAGCTATCTCACCAACCTTAAACCATCCGATCGGTGGTCTACAACATCTCCCACAGAGAGCCTCAAAAGGAGCCATACTGATGCTAGAATGACAACTATTGTTGTAGGAAAATTCAGTTAACATAAGATAATCATCCCAACTACCCTTAAGCTCCAACACACTTGCTATATTCATATACTCAAGGGTTTGGATGGTTCTCGCGGCTTGGCCATTCGTTTGAGGGTGGAAGGCTATGGAAAACTTAACTCTAGTACCAAGACACCTTTTGAAGGACCTCAGAAAGTGTGAAGTGAATTGTGCCCCATGATCCAATATGATGGAAAAGAAACCCCTTTCAACCTTACCAAGTCATGAATGTACAACCTTCTATAATCTTTAGCCACAAATGTGGTCTTCACCGGTAGAGAGTGAGCCGATTTTGTCATCCTATCAACCCCAACCCAAATGAAATCAAAACCCTTTCTAGTCTTGGGAAACCCAACTACAAAATCCATATTTATCTCTTCCCACTTCTAAATAGGTACCTCAATGTCTTGGGTTAGGCCACCTAACCTTTGATGTTCAGCTTTGACTTGTTGAAAAGTATTACAACCCGATACGAATTTGGCAATGTCCGTCTTCATGCCTCCCCACCAATACACATCCCTCAAGTCTCTATACATTTTGGTATAACTGGGGTGGATAGAATAAGAAGAGTTATGGGCCTCATCAAGGCTCCTTTCTATCAATCCATCAACACATTGTACACACAACCAACCTTGGTACCTAAGGGCACTATCTCCTCCTTGGGAGAAAACCTCCACCTTGCCCTCTTTCACTAAGGCCTTCAATTCTAATAAGGTGGGATCAAGATCTTATTTTTCCATCACTTCATCAACCAAGGTAGAATTAGAACTATCAACAACAACCACACAACTATTACCATCCTTTTCCAACCTACCTCCCAAGATAGCCAACCGATGCACCTCCCTAGCCATCTTCTTCTGACTACCATCAACATGCACTAGGCTACCCACGGACACCTTACTCAAGGCATTTGCCACCACATTTTCCTTACCCAGATGATAACGCACACTTATATCATAGTCCTTAAGAAGTTCTAGCCATCTCCTTTGCCTTAAGTTGAGATCCTTTTGAGTGCAGACATATTGGAGTCTCTAATGATCGATGAATACATCAACATGCAACCCATATAAGTAGTGTCGCCAAATCTTTAATGCAAACACAATAGGGGCTAATGCTAGATCGTGGGTAGGGTAGTTACTTTCATGTACCTTGAGTTTTCTAGAAGCATAAGCTATGACTTCACCTTTTTGCATCAACACACAACCCAAACCAACTCAGGAAGCATCATAATGCACCACAAATCCTCAAGCACATTCGGTACTGACAATACAGGAGTAGGCACAAGCTTGTCCTTTTTCAATGTTTGAAAACGCCTTTCACAATCATCGGACCACACAAACTTGACCTTCTTTTGAGTTAATTTTGTCATAGGGGAAGCAAAGAAGAGAACCCATTCACAAACCTCCGATAGTAGCCCACCAAGCCCAAGAAACTCTTAATGTCTGACGAGATCAATGGTCTAGGCCAATTTCTAATCACATCGATCTTTTTAGGGTCCACCTTTATACCATCCCTCGACACCACATGTCCTAGGAAGGAAACCTCCCTTAACCAAAATCCACACCTTTCATATTTAACATACAATTTCTCGTATCTCAATCTTTGTAACACAATCTTCAAATGAGCCCTGTGCTCCTCCTCACCATGAGAATAGATCAAAATGTCATCAGTGAAGACCACAACAAAGGAATCAGGGTAGGGTTTAAAAGACCCTATTCATTAGGTCCATAAAGATGGTTGGTGCATTGGTCAACCCAAAAGACATCACAACAAACTCATAATGCCCATATCTAGTCCGGAAGGTCGTCTTAGGAATATCATACTCCCTCACCTTCACTTGATGATACCTGGACTGAAGATCAATCTTAGGGAAATGGCTAGCCCCTTACAATTGGTCAAACAAATTATCAATCCTTGGAAGAGGATACCTATTCATGATGGTGAGTCTATTGAGTTGTTGGTAGTCAATAAACATTCTAAGGGACCCATCCTTCTTTTTCACAAACAACACTAGAGCACCCCAAGGTCATTGGCTATGACTAATAAACCCCTTCTCCAACAAGTCCCTCAATTGGTACTTCAACTCCTTTGGGGCCATACGATAAGGAGGAATAGAAATGGGTTGAGTATCGGGGAGGAGGTCTATGCCAAAGTCTATTTCCCTTTAGGGAGTAACACCGGGAAGGTCATTTGGAGAGACAACCAGAAACTCATTTACAACTGGAACTGACTCTATGGGAAGGACTTTAGACTCCACATCCCTAACCCTTACAAGATGGAAAAGACATCTCTTAGAGATCAACTTACGAGCTTTAATGTAAGAGATAAATCTACCCTTGACTACTACCTCTTGACTTTCCCACTGAAGGACGGGTTCATTGGAATTTGGAATTCGACCCTACGGGTTCTACAATCAATAGAAGCATAGTAGGCATGCAACAAATCCATCCCAAGAATAACATCAAAATCAACCATGTCTAACTCAACAAGATCAAAAGGCAACATTTTATGCAATATGCAAATAGGACAACTTTTATAAACTTTTCTGGCAATAACAGATGGACCAATAGGTGTAAGCACTTCATATTACTCATACAACAACTCGGGGTCAACATGGAACTTTTGGCCAACAAAGGGGGTAACAAAAGAAAGAGTGGCACCATAATAAATCAATGCATGCACATCAAAGTCAAAGATTTTTAACATGCCGGTAACAACATCAGGGACTTAATCTACCCCTTGTCTCTCATGCAAATCATAGAACCGATTGTGCCTTGGGGCACCATCTTGTCATCTACCTCTCCACAATGGGACCGCCTTGGCTCCTTCTGGAAGAACCTCCTTTCCTTTGTTGCATTTTCATGGGCAATCTACCGCCTTGTGCCCTATCTCCCCACAACCATACCATGCACCAGTATTTCTCAAACATGGGCCTCTATGACCCACACTTTATACACACATCAATAGGAGCCATGCTTCTTACACCTTAGGCCCTTGGAAGATCATTTGCAACCTCTTATCAAATGCATGAGTATGCCTTTAACCTTGATCGAACTGGACACTTCTTTGGAATTTAACCTCAAAATGGCCCCTCTTTGCCTCATGCCCCCTTTTCTTCCTCAATTTCTTCTCTTCCATTTATTCGGCATAGGTCATCAAACGTGACATGTCCCTATCACTAATCAACATGGCGGACTGACATTCTTCACTAACCAAGTCAGAGACACGCATTATAAATTTTTTCATTCTCTACCTTTGGTGTACAATCAAGGGATGAGCAAACTTTGAAAGTTGGTTGAACTAGAGGTCATATTCCCTCACATCATGGACCCTTGTCTCAAATTCTTTAATTCCACCATCTTAGCTTCCTTAAGTTCAAGGGGGAAGAACAGATTAAGGAAGGCCACCTTGAACTCCTCCCAAAGCACCACATAGCCAACTTCCTTCTCTTTCTTCCATTAGTTGTACCATATTTGTGCTATTCCTTTGAGTTGGTAGGTCACCAACTCTGCTTTATCCTTCAGCCTCAAACTAATGATGGAAAAATTTTTATAGACCTCATTATTGAACTCTTGGGGGTCCTCACTCACCTTTGATATATGGAATTTCAGGGATTTATTTTCATGAAGTCTCTTATTCAAGAGGCCATTGTATGAGCATGAGGAGCTTTGTCCCCTTAATTAACTTTATTAGCCACCACTTATGCAAGCAAGATGAGCACATCCCTAAGCTCTTCATTAGCCGGTTGCTCCTCGGGTGTGTGGGCTTGTCTTCATCTCATATTAGGCATGATCTATCATAACAAAGAACAATCATTAGGGGGGAAAACTTAATTCAACTCTATAGTATGACTTAGAACATGAAGATGGAAAACATTTCCTAAAACATCTCAAAGCCTCCTACTCATAGTTATGGGGCACAACATAACCATGAATAAGACTCTAATCAACGCGGTGTGTTTGACTCCGAGGATCTAACAACCTAGTGCTATGATACCACCTTTGTCATGATCCAAGCCTAGGGCCTAGATACGACCGACGAATGGGGATCACGAAGGAATCCTAAACAAGCCTCATAGCATATCATTACACATCCTTGGTCGCGAAAGAAATTAGAATCACAATAAGAGATAAATGTGAACAAGGGAAATTAAGACTAAGGATAAACTTCCATATCATAAACATCAAGAGTCAATAGAGTCAAGCTCAAAGTATAGATACATAACATGTCCAACAACACCACTACTACATAGATAAGAGTAGGGGCCAAGACAAAGAAACCAAGCTCACCCTCATAGTCAATACATAAGTCAAAGAGAGAAAGTCTTAATACATAGCAATATACCATGAGTAACGTCCCAGAAATAAAGGACTCACCAACTACCTTGATAGAAGTCGTACTAGCCACATGGAGGAGGATGATCAAGCGGTATATCGGTTCCTACATGGTGACATTATGTACACATAGATATGTATTAGTATGTTTGAATGTACTAAGTATGTAGGATGCAATTCTACAAGAGGTAGCTATCATAGACAAAATGCATAATAATAAGCAATGAATAACATACTTACAACATGGCATGTATGAATGATGCTTGAAGTAAAACCATGCTTATGTAGATCATAATACTAGAGTAAAGAGTGACTATTATAGTGCAACCCAAGGCCTACCATCCGTTGGATAGACGCATGAGGTATGAATCCCTTCATGAGGTTGATGAAGTACCAACCTCCACCGAGGTCGATGGAGTACAAACCCCCCACTGAGGTTGGCAGAGTACAAACCCCCCATCAAGGTTGATGGCTAACAACCTCCAACAAGGTTACCCGGGCCTACCAACCCTTCGATAGGTAACCCAGGCCTACAACCTGCTGAGCTAAGCTTGGTCATCTCCAACACTATATAGAGATAATATCATATATATATGCACTCCTTTCATCATCATACACATATATTCCTTTTCATCATCATTTCATCATCATATAGTCATTCAACTCATAAGACATGCATAGGATCTTCAATTCCTTAAGAATCCATAATCGAGCATTTGATTAAATACTTAGAGGGTGTGTAATGCTAATGTAAAACCATGTAATTTAAGAGTGAAATCATGTTAGAAAAATTAGTATGAATCCATCATTAGATACTTAGTAATACCCTCAAACAATATACATCAAGACCTTCATCAATCCTCACCATAGACCATAGATTCACGGCCCCAAACATAGTAAAAACTGTCATAATTTCATAAACCCGAACATAGTGCATAGTGATTTTCATAATAAATATGGCCCATGAGTAAATTAACTTTAAATCATGCAGTTTTTAAGAAAAAGAAGCTTGGATATCATAGGTGAAAGGAACCCATAAAAGAATCCCACATACCTTAAGTTTGGAAATGAACTTGACGAAGATTGGAGCTGGAGATATGAATCTTGAGAGGAAATCCTTCGATATAGTAAGGGTTTTTGAGACTTGTATTTAGGAGTAAAATATATAGCTAAGTGTTTGAATAAGTATTGGGGAATGTTCAGAATGACATGAGGGTGAAAAATGGTTAAGTATGGGTATTTTTACATTCGGGAACATATAGGCCCAATACTTCAAAGTCTTGAACCACAAAAAAAAATTGGATAGATAAATATAGATGTCTGCATCATAGATAGGATGCAAAAATGAATTCTTTATTTGAGCGCCCTTGTCGCGTCGCACTAGGGGCGCGAAAAGCTCTCTGGAAATCATCACTTGGAAAATTGAAATTGCTAATCATCTATTTTAAAATTGGGGTTAGACCATTTTCCACCTAATTCTTACCACCTGAACAAGAATATGAAGTCGGATTTCCGATATCGCACACAGATTTTAAGATATATGGAAATTACATTTCCAGGCACTTCCGAGGCACATTTTCTGGCACATTTTGGGATCGTTTCAATGAGTCTTGATTGATGTTGATGAGTTATTATCTACACTTTATCCTTATCTTAGATGGACATTGGTTATCCTGAGTGAGTACCTTACGAATTGATGTTATTCCATGCTATTCCTGTTGGTATTATTTCATTAAACAATTTTACATACCGTACATTCTAGTAATGATGACACTCGACACTACATCATTTCATAATATAGATACTGGAGATAAAGGACTTTAGCAGACGCCCTATTGAGGTTTAGAGTTCCCTAGTTATAGAGATTGGTGAGCCCTCCCCTGCATTCGGAGGATATCATTTATTATCTTTCATATATTTTAAGTTAGTTCTTTTGAGTTTATGGTAGCCATGGCCTGTCATTATACTCTCCTAGACTGTAGAGGTAGAGGCTTCATAGAATAGAGAAGATGATTCAATGTTAGGGTCTTTCCCTCTCTAAACTGAGTTTTCTTAAATCTGTTATTATATCATAGATGTTGAGACCCATCTTATTGGCGTATGTCCCTTACTCTTTGATGTAGAAGTGACTGAGTTGCCCATTATCTTATATCTTATACCTTATATCTTTTATTTTAATGTTTTTTGCAGAATAGATGATTGAATGACCGTCTTGAGACGAGTAGTATGCTTGGGACTAGCAATAGTTTCTGAGTGCTGGCCACGTCTAGGGTACCCTCCCGAGGCGTGACAAACGTGTTGTCAGAGCGCAAAGTTCAAGTGTCTTAGGGAGTCAACGAAGTTGTGTCTAGTAGTGAAATGCCCCAAAAATGCCTCAAAAATGTTATTCGGAAATGCCTATAATCGTAAGTTTCATATATCTCAAAATTTGTGTGTGATATGGGAAATCTGACTTCATATTCTGGATAAGGGGAAAGATTGAATGGGGAATAGGTATAACCCAGATTTTTGAATTCTCATAGGAGAAGAAAGATTTTCACCAAATTTTCAATTCTAGTGGTTCTTCGTGATGGCTCCGTGAGGGAGACCTATCGCGGAGCAGTGTTATGACTTCCTTATTTTTCCTGTTTCAGCCTAAGGCCTTTGGATCATAACCCCATACCCGTATATGCATAAAAACACCTATACTTAGCCATTTTCAACTCTATATCACTAAATACACTCTCAAAATCCTCTGTAGGGGCGTGTAATGGGGGTAAAATACCATGCAATTTACAGATGAAATCATGCAAGAAAATATGTAATTAGACAATCGATCAATACCTTGAAACAACCCAAGACATTCACATCAAAACTCCTAATCAAATCCAATATTAGATCCATGATTTAGAGATCAAAACATGCTGAAACAACCATACTTTCATGAACTAAAATCACTGTGCAATAAATTTCTCAATATACAAGATCCACATGTAAAATTAACTTTAAATCATGCAATATTAGTAAAGAGGAGACTTAGTCACCATGGGTGAGAGGACCCAATGGTTTCACACCACATACCTTAGCTGTGGAGAAGTTCTTGGTGATGGTTGACAATGGAGACTTGAAGCTTGAAGAGAATCCTTATATCCGAATGAGGGTTTTGAGTCTTGGAATTTGGAGTGAAAATATGACTAAGTGTTTTGGGGAGTATTTGGAAATGTTTAGGATGATATGAGGGTGAAATTTGACTAAGTATAGATAAAAACACATTTGGGAAACTTGGGCCCAACACATAGCATATTTTGGGCTGCACAAAAAAAACTGCCAAGCGAAAAAAACATCTCCGCATTATGGAGAGAACGTGATGAGGGATTTATACTAAAGCGCGCCCAAGACGCGTCGCAGAAGCATCGTGTTATGCTCTCTGAAATTCGTCACTTAGAAATTTATAATTGTTATTCTTTCACTCTTAAATCGAGGTTAGACCCTTTTTCACCTAATTTTGATCCCCTGATCACAAGCATGAAGTCGGATTTTGGAAATAACAAAATGAATTTCTAAATATATGAAAATTGAAATTTCGTGCATTCCAAGGCACCATTTTGAGAACTTTTTAGGGTCATTTCATTTGGTATTCCATGTTTTGATGTTAAAGAAA
Organism: Solanum clarkiae; assembly: GCA_011800125.2. NCBI lineage: Eukaryota > Viridiplantae > Streptophyta > Magnoliopsida > Solanales > Solanaceae > Solanum > Solanum clarkiae. The sequence goes on along the minus strand of JAABOM020088792.1, from coordinate 41,316 downwards.
CATTTGGAAGATCCTGGCTTGGTGATCCCTATAAAGAGCAATGGAGTAAAGGATAGCTTGTCTTATAAGGAGGTACCTGTCCAAATCCTTGATCGGCAAGTTTGTTAATCGATGTTTCTATTCTTAAGTTGATGTGTCCATTCTTGAGTCTGAGTAGAGTTTATTGAGGTTGATAAAGAGTTGAGATTTTGAGTTGTTGGATGAGTATTAAGATGAATCTTGAGTCTATTAATGCTTATTTACCACCTTTACTCATCATTTGAGGACGAATGGTCCCAAGAGGGAGATAATATAACACCTGACGAAATTACCGAAATATTCCTAGAGGAGATATGTGCACATAACGTGTCTTTTTATGGCCAGATGGAAAATCTGAGACTGGATTTGCAATTAGCAGAAAATATTTAGTGGGTAAATGGTCTTGGTCAATTTTTAAAGTGATAAGATCAAAATATAATTTTCTGATGCAAAATCCAAAAACAGTGTCTATACACGACATAGGCGCAACTCGCTTTGGTTGCGCACTTACACTTATTTTTTTAAAATTTTTTTTGACAAGAATTAAAAAACTTGTTTGGAAAATTTTTAGTGAAACTTTTTTTTTATTTTGCGAGGGGAAACTTAAACTTTTCTCAACTCCTCCCAAGTTCAATAAACAAGTATTAAGGTTGTTTTTCTCAGATTGGGGTTTCCAAAACCTATTTTTTCTTAGTTTCATAGAGATAGAATCGCAAGAGAAGAAGAGAAGAAAGCTTGAGATCTCGTAGTAGGGGTAAATTCCACGTACAAACTTGTGTTTCTCTTTATCTCAGGTATGTAAGGCTAACTTAAAACATGAATTTTTGTTCCATGTGTCCCCCGGAACTAAAGTAAGTTGATATTGAATGGAACGAGTTTTACGTATGTAATTCTCGAGTACGTTCCTAAAATTTATACCTATATCATATATTTCCTATGTTGATGATCATCACAACTTGATTATTGAATATACTCTTTTATTATAATTTATTTCATAAAATCCTATATGTTATTTTGTTAAAGATGGCAAGAATGAGCTTAGGGGATGAGTCTAGAGCTTTGATGTTAATAATGTGCTTTTTGTTCGTGGTTGTAGTTTTGATTTGAGAGTGCTGAGGATGATGTTGATGAGAGAGATGTCCTTAGAGTCTTAAAGAGTTTTAGACTTAATTCTAAAAGAATTTTCCAAGTCTAAGAGTTGACGGTTGACGTAATGAGTTGAGTTAAAATGTCCAATGGGACCAAATGAAAAAAATTCTTGATGGTTGATGTCTTATGAGCATGTTGTGTTCTAGGAGGAGTATTAAGCATGAAAATGAGTAAAAGTAAGTGGCACTCGCACACATTAAATACGTGGCCAGCGTAGGAGAGGATTGGACTATAAGAACGAATGTTTCCTTAGTCCCAAAAGAGGATATGATGTTCTTTATGAATCCACGGATGCCATGTCCTTTACCCCAACAAGGTACTAGATGAATGCAATAATGACATCGCTTCATTGTATCATCACTGGCTTATAGGTACTGGTTATCAGTTACAGAAACACTCAGATAGGTTCCACATTGATAGTACTCAGATGTTGAGCTGATGCTATGAGTCTTGACTGATGTTGATGAGTTATTGTCTACTCTTTATCCTTATCTAAGATGGACACTAGTCATCCCGAGTGAGTATCTTACAAGTTGATATTATTCCATCCTATTCCAGTTTATATTATTTCATTCAACCATTTTATGTACCGTACATTACACGTACTGATGCCACTCGGCACTGCATCATTTCATGATGCAGATATAGGAGATAGAGGAATTCAGTAGATGTACTATTTTGGTTTAGAGTTCCCTAGTTCTAGAGATTGGTGAGTCCTCCCTTGCATTCGGAGGATATCATTTATTATCTTTTATATGTTTTAAGTTAGTTCTTTTGAGTTTTTGGTAATCATGGCCTGCCATGGTACCATCTTAGACTTTAGAGGTAGAGCCTTGATAAACTAGAGATGATGATTCGTTGTTGGGTCTTTGCCTTTCTAAAAGTTTTCTTAAATCTATTATTATGTCATAGATGTTGAGACCCATCTTATTGGCCTATGACTCTTATTCTTTGATGTAGAAGTGATTGAGTTGCCCACTATCTTATATCTTATATCTTTTATTCTAATGCTTTCCACTGAATAGATGATTGAATTATTTTCTTGAGAGAGAGTGCTTCACATTGGGAGTAGTAATAGTCTCTAAGTGTCGGCTAGGTCTACGGTATCTTTCTGAGGCGTGACAAATGTAGGAGACCTGCTATTTTGGATCATCATTTCCTTCAAAAGAAGTACACTTGAAATTAGATCGTCATCTCCTTCAGTATGACATGTTAAACTAGGTTTACATGAATTATATTCATATTTACATTCCATTCGCTATTAATAAGTTTTTTCAAATTTTACAACACACAAGTGTGTACTGTGTCAAAAAGGATGAGTAAGTCAATATTAGAGATCATGCCAGTACATATAACTAAGATAACATTTTTGAGGAAGACCTCAAAGAGTTCAATCGACTTCCACCACAGCCAAGCCACTCCTATTTGAAGTGTCATGTATTTGGTCAAAATTGGATTCATCAATTTTCTTTGTCCATGATTTCTTTTATCGATCATATCCAAAGAAAGGGACAATTATTGACACCCGATTCTTGCCTAACATTTCAAAAAATTATATTTTTTATGTTGTTATTTTTTTAAAATAGTTTAAAATACTGTTTCTGCAATTTTAGAATAATTTATCGATAATTACTTTTATTTTTAAAATATTGAGATTTTAGCCGGTTAGTTTTGAATTTTAACAGATTTTAATTTCAAATTATTATCATAATCTAAAATATCAATTTAATTTATTAAATCATTTTATTTTTTTATATTACAATATTTGTTATATATAATTGATTATATTTGTTCATATTCATTTTAAGTATTTTTAATACAGTCTAATAATTCATTTTTGGCACAGATATTTAATTGGCCCATGATTTTGGGCCCTTAATTTTGAATCTATTAGATTTTAGGTTGTGTATATAACTATTTACATGGTCATAATAATATAATTGGTGGTGGATAATTTTAGATTAGGGTTCAAGAATTTTATCGTTTTTATCACTCAAAGCCTTTTGCAGCCACCATCCCTAGAATTCGATGAAACCGATCAAGCCATCTGCCAAATAGACCCATCTTCTAATTTCTTCCTCACTCATTATTCTCTGATCAAAACTTAAATACAAACACTATTGCTCACCCTTTTTTTAATTGAATCTTTGTTCAAATAAGCTTTAACTAATAGAGGACCTTTTAGCTTTGATGATCTGGACTAGACCTCTCCATGGAGAAGTTCAGTGTTCGCATGCCTTCAAATCTCCACCAACCAGCTCACCTCCAAGGTCACAACCACCACCATCTCAAGAATCCATTCCCTCTTTGTCGTAACCACCAAATGGCCCCTTTCCTCTCTCTCAAAACCCCACCTAGAAACAACCTAAAATAGCCACCAAACATCCTCGACTATTCAACATCAAACTCAGGCAAAATGACAATATTAATGAGGTTCACCATTGAACCAGAAAGCTTCACAAAACCAAAGTCACATTGCTGGTACGTGTTTTCATTCGTCAAAACCCTAACAGTATTTCAAGTTTTTTTTGTCCTTTCTATTTCCTTTCTTATATAAATCATTTTTTTATGTATTTCTTTTGCAGATCTGTTCTATTTGGATAATTTTATTATATATATATATTAATCATGACCCAAGCCCACGGCCTAGACATGACACGCTGAATGGGAACCCATAGGGACCCAAACAAGCCTCTTAGCATATCAATCACACATCCTTGGTCGTGGAAGCAAGTTAAACAATATCCAAAGAGTATAATTAAGGACAAAGAGACTGAGGGAAGTCATTAATAGCTTCAATCATAGAAGAGTCAAAGCTCAAGCATAATTACATCATTTGTCCAATAACACCTCTAAAAATAGAACATACAGGGATCAAGACACTTTTCGGGCTCACCCTCATAGTATCAAGAATTTAACACAAAGAAATAACATAAGCAAGAGTAGTATAGATATTGTCCTTGAACTTGAGGGCTCACCAAAGCTTATCTTCAAGATGTCCAAAACTAACCATGCGGAGGATGATCGTGAGAGTCTCCAGTTCCTACATGGTAACATCATGTAGTAATAGATTATGCGTTAGTACATTTGCATGTACTATGTATATAGGGTGCAATGCAACAAGTGATAGGTAATATAATCAAAATGAATAAGCATAAGCAAGAGATAGTGTAATATCAATATGGCATGCATGATTAATGCTTGAAGTAAAACATGCTTAGTCATAATAAAGGAACGTAAATTCAATTTGGAATATATATATGCTCGAACCTTACACAACATTCTTGAGATGGGCCACACAGCTACCCACTCGCCTTACGATATAACCTGTTCGAAGTGTATTACCAATAGCCCTACCTTACGACATAATCTTTTTAATAGGTAGCATAACATGTTTTGTAGTTACCATATAATCTTTTAGGTAGGAGTTGTGAATTATTATACCTTATGATATAATATTTTCGGTAGGAATCATGAATTACACCTTAATGACATGGCCTTTTCAGTAGGTGTTATAGGATGTTCTTACCTTACGATATATTCTTTTTGGTAGGACCCACGAGTCATTCTACGTTACGGCATAACTTCTTTTGTAGATCTTATAGAATATCCATACCTTATGATATAATCTTTTCAGCAGGAGTCATGAAAATAGCTCATCAAAACATCACATTCAAGTATCAAAAAAGAACTTCTCATTTTCCCAGGAACACAACAAAAATAGGAGCCCAATAATCCACTTGTAATGCCATAAGTACTTTACATGAATTTAATACCCACATATATTCCCTTAATCATTATAAAGTCGATTGACCCATAAACCATACAATAGATCATCAATAAATCAAGAATCCCTAATTGGACATTTTAGCAAATACTTGATGGGTATGTAATGCTTGTTCAAAATCATGCAATCCAAGAGTAAAATCATGCGAAAAAACTTAATGTAAATCAAGCCATCAACACTTGGAAACACCCTTATGCAATATACATTAAAACCCCTCATCAACTCTCATAATAGATTATAGATTTATAGCTCAAAACATGACTAAATAGTCAACATTTTATGAAACTCCAACATAGTTCATAGTCAAATTCATAATAAGAAGTACCCATGGATAACTCAATCGAAAAACATGCAATTTGCACAAAAAGGAAGGTTAGGCACCATGGGTGAAAGGACCCAATGATTGAAACCCACATACCTCAACTTTGAAGATTTCCTTGATGAAGATTTGAATGAGAACTTGAAGCTAGAATGAATTTCTTGAGATCTGAAATGGGTTTGGGACACTTGAATTTGGATAAAATATATGACTAAGTGGTAGAGAGGGTTTTAGGGAATGTCTTGTATGATATGAGGTTGAAAAAATGACTAATTATAGGTGTTTTTATGCAAGGAAGGCTTAGGCCCAAGACCCCAAGGACTTGGACCGAAACAGAAAAAACTGGCAATAAAATACACATCTCCACAATGGGTCCGCATCGTGGATGTGTCGCGAACCCTCACTGGAATTGTAAAATTGGCGAAATTTGTTATTCGCTATGAGTCTTCTAAAATCGGGGTTATACCCAACCCCCACTCAATTTCGCCTCTTGATCACAAATATGAAGTCGGATTTTCGATATCACGCTCGGATTTTAGATATATAAAAATTACATTTATGGGCATTTTCAAAGAACATTTTCAGACCTTTTTGGGGAATTTCAAAATTATAGATTTGATAGAATTAATGTACTTGATGATTTATTTCTTACTCATTTATTATGTTGCGATTTTTGTTGCTTTCAATTGTTAGATTAATTATATATTTAGTTTGATCTGTTGACTATATTCCTTATTATAATTTATTTTGTCATTGCTTACTACTTTGAATGTTATTTATTATTTTTGATTCATTTACTGCATCATTAAGTTGATTCCTTGTAATGTTCTGGGAGGTTTCAGTAGCAATCTTGTTATTTTAAAATGTTATTATTATTATCATGGTTCTATTATGTTGTTATCTTTTAGTTGTTGCATTTTATCTAAATCATTTCTAGTTAGTCACATATTATTTGTATTATATATTAAAATTGACCAATGAAAAAATTATTCATCGGATTTCGAGGCCTCTCCATTTGAAAAAATGAAAAAAAAATTTAGTTTAGATTAATATTTATAACATTTTTTAAAATTCAAAAATTTTAGTTTAACTTCACATGCACATTGTTTATTAATACTGGTTGATGAAGAAATTACTGTCGATTTTCAAGGCTTTCCATTTATATGAGACATATTTTATTTTGTAGTTATCATTTTTATTCGTAGTTATTCATTACTAACACTTTTACTATGTGTCTTTACAGGTACACAGAGTTGCTTTATATTTATTTATTATTATGTATATTATTGGTATTAGGCAAATACTAGGCCATTTTTTATATTATTATTTACTTCATTTATTGTGTATATTGCATGATTTTTATACTTGTGTTTATCATTTATCGCCTCATCAATGTAAATATGTTCAGTCGGGACCTATAATGTGGATTCTGAAGGGTGGTAATATCTTTCGTTTGGAATAACTTTAATCCTTACCTATAATTTATTGGTTCGCAAACTTTTAGTAAATAATTAATTAGTTTTCTAGTTATCTTTAAAATTTGGTGGCAACTGCAAATTAAACTATTATAAAATTCTTTCAAATTCTTTAATTTGAATTGAATTAATTAATTTTTTCATTGAGCCACGATGATGGTGCGCCTTCAGATGTCAACAATCTTTCCAGAATATGTTAAAAAATTACGAATAAAAAATCTTTTTTTTTGTCCAACTATGAACAAGTAAAAATGAACCTAGGGAGTAATACTGCCGCGACCCAAAATCTTGGTGTGATGACATTCACCTAACCCACCAAGGCAAGTCAGCCTAAAACCTAAGCAACTTAATATAATAATGAAAGCAAAAGATAAACAGTGTAATAAGATAGATAAGCATAAGAAATCAAAAGCTACAACCATCTCAGAAATGGTGTCACATGTACTAGCCTTTGATATACTAAGAATACTCAAATGATAATATAAGTCTCAATGTCTAGTCCTCAAATAGAACGTAACATAAAATAGAAGCCTTGAAGGCCTAGTGAAGAGACATGCAGCTGCCTGTCAAGAGATCCAGAAGCTCGATCCTATAACTGGGAAGATCTATTAAATTGGACCGAGCTCACAACCTACAAAATGTAGCAAGGGGTGAGCACTAAACAACATGATACTCAACAAATGGAATAACCTAGAGTAAAGCAATGAAGAACAAAATTACTTCTTAACTCCCAACCACACACAACCAAACTATATCCTTGCGCTCAGAAAAATCCCAACACAATTATACGAATATATAACAACATATCATAGAATAATATCTTAAAATATATAACAGAATTTCAGAGTCAAGTGGTACAATAATTTATCAATATCATAAGAACTTACCATATCCATATAATCCACTCTTCACAACATACAAGGCTCACATGATAAAAATATATCACAGTCTTTCAATAGTCCAATCTTAACAATATACAAGCTCCAAAGCATTCACAGTCTCACATGTAATATATACAACAATATCAAAGAAGGAATGATATGAGATAGAGTGAATGCAATGAAATGTCAACAATGCTATGCGATGTCAAATAATCATAATGCATGTCTATCCTATGATACACATTCGCTGATAACCTCAGACCGGAACCCATGGGGGCCACACATGGATCATGTATCCCCCAGGACCATTTTTCTTTGGCAATTACTTTCATATCTAGTCGGGACCATTTCCCTTCAACTTTTAATTTCTTCTCTTTTTAGTATCCGAACCATTGCCCTTTATCTTTTAATTTTCTATGGATCATCAAGCAAACACATAATAATGAATGCACAACAGATATGCTCATGTCAATGAAATTATACAGGATGTCTCTCACGCCCCGGAAGAGTACCCTAGACGTGACTAGTACTCGGAGACTATTGTTAGGCCTCAAGCAGACCACCTAGTCTCATTGTCTTCGTTATGTCAATTCAATAGCAGAAGTTAACAGAATAATGACAATGTAAATGTGGGCTATAACCATCAGTCCAATCTACCATAAATGAAATAAGATATCAAAAGAAAGTCTCAAATATAAAGAAAGAAAAGGGAAAGAATCTCCAACATCTACCATCAACATCTACGTCTATGAAGCCTCTATACTACTGTCTCAGATGGTACCACGATAGGCCATGACTACCAAAAATCAAGCAAAAAGGCTATCAAAATAATAAAAATAGTTATCATCTGAATGTAGGAGAGGAATCACCACTATAAGGAATCTGGAAAGCTCTGAACCTCAATGGTTGGGCTGTTAAAGTCCTCTGTCTACAGAATCTGCATCATAAAATGATGCAGCACCAAAGGGGCATTAGTACTTGGAATGTACTATATGTAAAATGGGCTAAAGTAAATGGAACATTATAGCAATCACTCCTCAATCACTCACCCTCACCTCAGAGTAAAAGACAGGACTCTATCACCTCACTATCCGTCAAAGCATCAAGCAATCACATTACATCGGAGTTCTATCATCATGAAACCTATTTGGAAATTTCTTGGACCTACACCTATCACCAGTGATAGTATAACAAAGCGATGTCGTTGCGGCATCTGCCCAGTACTTTGCTGGGGTGAAAGGACGTACATCAGGGGTTTATCATAATAGTAAGTCCTCTATTGGGACTAAGGATACATCCATTCTCATGGTCCAATCCTCTGCTACACAGGCCACGTAGTTATTGAGTGCGAGTAGGACTCATTCTTACTCCATTTCAGTGCTCAAGACTAATCCAAAGACTCAATATGCTCATATGTCTATCAACTCACCAGAAATTTCATCACTCAACCCCTACGGGTAAGAACACTCACCTCTTCTCATCATCTATCAACTCAAAGGGTAAGACTATCCTTTCAGGTTAAGAATAAATTTTAATTCAACACTATCAATGTTATTTCCAACTATACAATCATCAATACACTCACCTCAGGACTCTGACCTAGTCAAACATCACATTCAGACAATCAAGGGTCTAGACATCCCCTAAGTTCATTATTCGAGTCTTTACAGAGAGAATTTAATAAGATCAAATCATAATCACATAATAATGCAAGTGTATAGTAAACGCTAAATATGATGATCATCAATTTAAGATATGAAATACAATTTGAAGATAAGATTCAAGAATCAAAGATAATATTCAAGAAATTTTCAAGAAATCACTACTCAAGACTCTAAAGTACCAATTTACATCCTAACTTTACATTGGGGACATGGAAGAACAATTACATGCTTTTGGGTAGCCTTTACAAACTTGTGATGAAGAATCTTCAAGTTTTCTCCAAAGAATTTAAACTTCAAAAGAAACCCTCACCTCTCTTGATCTTCTCCTTTCTCAGAACTTACGTAAAACTTAGAACAATATGGGTTTTAAAACCCATCTGTACGAAATCAGCTTTAAAAACACATTTTGAAGTATTAAAGTATAATGGGGAAAGGATAAAATTGCCCTTCTTGAAGTTAAAAGAAAAAAGAAGACTTTTGGCACACTGGTGCTCATCATGGAGAGGGCGTGCACCAGTTCATTTGGTTAAATTTTTTGGAAAACAGTTCCCGTCGAAAATCAACAAAAAAACACAAGTGCAATTCTGCACCCTCGGCGCATCACACAGGGGGCGTTGATTTTTTATTGTTTTTGCACATTATGTGCATTTTCATAATTCGACCCAATTTGATTTAAATCGAGCTGAGACCATTATCTGACTCATTTTTCCACGCTGATCACAAAATTTAGTCTCGGATTTTCTATTATAGCTTTGGAGGATGCGTTGTGCGCATGATTTATTTTAGGACCATTTTGGTAATTTTATGAGGTGTTACATCATATCTCCCTTGGAATCATTCGTCCTCGAATGATGAGTAAAAGTCGGAAAAAAACACAAATAACCCCAGAACTCATCTTATGCCTCATTCGGGAACACTCGAACACTCAATATCCATCATCTATCTATCTTTGTCTTAGACTCAGGAATAAAATAAAGCGAGGCATCAATTTAATGAAAAGAAACCTTCGAAAATGTTAAGAATAAGAATATTTACCTTCAACGTCATCCACACTTGGCATGAATAGACGTGGGTATTTGAGTTTCATTGCTTCTTCAGCTTCCCATGTAGCCTCCTCAACAAATTGATTCCTCCATAAGACTTTAACGGAAGCTATCTCTTTATTCCTCAACTTACGAACATGTCGGTCAAGGATCTGGACTGGAATTCCTCGTATGATAAACTGTCCTTCACACCCATACTCTCCACAAGAACCGCTAATGCTGGATCTCCCAAACACTTCTTCAGCATAGATACATGAAACACCAGGTGAACTCCATCTGGCTTAGAGGGAAAGTCTAACACATAAGCAACTTTCCAAATCCTTCCTACAATTTGGTATGGTCTGATGTAACGGGGACTTAGCTTCTCTTTCTTACGAAATCTCATGACACCCTTCATGGATGATACCTTCAAGTACATCCAATCATACACCTCAAACTCCAAGACTCTTTTTCTCACATCCATATATGACTTCTGGCAACTCTGGGCTATCTTCAACCTTTCCCTGATGACTTTCACTTTCTTTATAGATTGGTGTACGAGGTCAGACCCAATCAAATCTGTTTAACCCACCTCGAACCAGCCAATCAGTGATCTACATCTCCTCCCATATAATGCCTCCTACGGGGCCATATGAATGTTGGCATGATAGCTATTATTGTACATGAACTCAATTAACTGTAAAAATGTTCATCCCAATTTCCTTTGAAGTCAATAACTCATGCTTTCAACATATCCTCCAAAATCTGAATAATGCACTTCGCCTGCCCCATCCGTCTGAGGGTGAAAAGCGGTGTGCAAATTCACCTTCGTACCTAATCCCTTTTGAAAAGATATCAAAAATTAAGAGATGAATTGAGCTCCTCTATAAGAGATGATGGACAATGGAACCCCATGCCACCTCCTAACCTCACGAATATAAATTTTGGCATACTCCTCAGCAGGTATTATTTGTTTTAACTGCCAAGAAGTGGGCTGATTTAGTCATCCTATCAACAATCACCATATCATGCTGTTTTCTAGATCTTGGTAAGCTGGTAATGAAGTCTATGTTGGTCACCTCCCACTACCACTCCATAATTTCAATGTTCTGAGCCAATCCACATGTTTTTGGTGTTCAACCTTAACCTGTTGGCAATTGGGACACTTAGATACGAATTCGACAATGTCTTTCTTCATCCCATTCCACCAATAGACTTCCCTCAAGTCGTGGTACATCTTGGTGGAGCCACGATGGATGGAATATCTCATTCTATGAGCTTCGGCCATGATTCTTTCTCGAATACCATCGACATCGGGTACATACAATCTCCCTTGATATCTCAATACCCCATCTCCCCCTTTGGAGAAAACCATCACCTTCTACTTGAGAACCGCTTCCTTCAATAGGAGTAAGACAGGATCTTGGTCTTGCTTTTCTTTCACCTCTAACACTAAGGATGAAGCATAACCATTCTCAATATTGACCCCACCTTTATTGTTCTCCTCAAGTTGCACTCCCAATCAGGCCAATCTATGCATTTCCTTGGCTAATTCTTCTTCCCTTCCTCCACATAGGTAGTGCTACCCATGGACATCCTGCTAAGAGCATCAACAATAATGTTATCCTTATCGGGGTGGTAGAGAATTCTCATATCATAATTCTTGAGCAACTCCAGCCATCTCCTCTGCAGCAGGTTGAACTCTTTCTAACTGAACATATACTGCAAACACTTATGGTTGGTGAACACGTCCAAATGCACTCTGTATAAGTAGTGATGCCAGATCTTAAGTGCAAATATCACTGCTGTCAATATTAGATCATGAGTCATATAATTCTTCTCATGGATCTTAAGTTGTCTGGAAGCATAAGCTATCACTTTCCGCCTCTGCATATGCACTCAACCCAATCTAGCTCTGAATGCATCACAGTATATCACGAAGTCACCCGTCCTTTTTGGCAAGGCCAACATTGGCGTTGCATTCAATCTAGTCTTCCACTTCTAAAAAACTCTTTTCATATGCCTTAGACCACTGAAACTTGGCCATCTTCTGAGTCAACTTTGTCAACGAGACTGACAAAGAAGAGAAGCCCTGAACAAATCCGCGATATTACCCGACCAAACCCAAGAAGCTCCTTATTTACATTGGAGAAGCTGGTCTTGGCCAATTTCTAACTGCCTGAATCTTCTAAGTATTCACCCGAATACCATCTATTGAAATAACATGGCCTAAGAAAGCCACTGACTTGAGCCAAAACTCATACTTGGAGAAATTTTGCACACAACTCAAGATCCTTGAATGTTTGCACAACTACTTTAAGGTGATTAGCATGCTCTTCTTTATTCCTCGAATATAATAGAATGTCATCAATAAACACAATCACAAGCATATCAAGATACAACCTAAACACCCTGTTCATCAAATCCATGAAAGTTGCGGGCGCATTTGTCAACCCGAAGGACATGACCAAGAACCCAAAGTAGCCATACCGTGTCCTAAAAGATGTCTTAGGAATATCACTTTCCCTCACCTTCAACTAATGGCGACCCGCCCTGAGGCCTATCTTAGAGAAACAAGTAGTACCCTGAAGCTAGTCAAAAAGATCTCCTATTTTGGAAAGAGGATACTTATGCTTTATGGTAACCTTGTTTAATTGCCAATAGTCTATACACATCCTCAAAGACCTACCTTTCTTATGCACAAATAGGACAGGAGCACCCCATTTTGATACAGTAGCCCTAATGAAACCTTTCTCTAACAAGTCTTTCAATTGCTCTTTCAATTTTTTCAACTCTACGGGGGCCATTCTATATGGTGGAATTGAGATAGATTTGGTCTCGAGAAGAACATTAATTCCAAAGTCAATTTCCCTATCAGGAGGGACTCTGGGTAGGTCATCAGGATATACCTTAGGAACTCATTGACAATCAGGACTGACTCAAGAGTAGGAGACTCAACATCATTAGACTTTACTCGCACGAGGTGGTAAATACAACCCTTGTATATCAACTTTCTAGCTCTAAGATAGGATATGAATTTACCCATAGGGGCAACAGAACTCTCTTTCCACTCTAAGCTAGGCTCAATAGGAAATTGAAACAACAATCTAGATTCTACAATCAACAGAAGCATAATAGGCATGAAACAATCCATGCTAATTATTATATCGAAGTCAACCATCTCCAATTCTACCAAATTAGCTAAAGTGTCTCTATGATAAATAGACACCACACAATCCCTGTAAACTCTCTCAGTTAAGATAGACTCTCTAGTAGGAATAGAAACAACAAAGGGTTCAAGTAAACATTCACGAAGAATCCTAAACTTACTAGTCACATAAGGGTTCACAAAAGACAAGATGGCACCTGGATCAAGTAATGCATAACAATCAAAGGTAAAGTCTCAAAGGATACCAATAACAATATCTTTTGCTTCCTCTTGATCTGTCGATTACCCATAGCATAAAAGTGATTCATCCCACCTCCTGTACCCGTAGTATTACAACATTTTAGCTCTAAGATAGGATATGAATTTACCCTTAGAGGTAATAGACCTCCCTTTCCACTCAAAGATAGGCTCATTAGGAAATTGAGACTTAACAATCCAGTTCTACAGTCAACAGAAGCATAGCAAGCATGAAGCCAATCCATGCCCATTAGTATATTGAAATCAACTATCTCCAACTCTAGCAAATCAGCTAAAGTGTCTCTATGATAAATAGAGACCACAAAATCCCTGTAGACTCTCTCAACTGAGATAGACTCTCTAGTAGGAGTAGAAAAAGAAAAAGGTTCAAGCAAACATTTTGGAAGAATCCTAAACATACTAGCCACAAAAGGGGTCATAAAGGACAAGGTGGCACTGGATCAAAGGTAAAGACTACAAGAATATTCGTTACAATATCTGGTGCCTCCTCCTGATCCTGTCGATCACCCATAGCATAAAGGTGATTCGTCCCGCCTTCTGTACCTGTAGTAATACCCCTCTACTCGTTGGGGGTGCTGTGGAAGACTGAGCTCTGCTACTGTCTTCACCTCTTCTCCTCTTCGGGTTCTCCGGCTGGAAATGAACTGCCTGCCCAAATAGGAAACAAGCATCCGTGCCCAAAAGACACCTCCTAACTCTTACAAGATGGTAATGCAATCCATTAGAGATCAGTTGCACCTTAAAGACAAGAAACAGACTTACCCCTTCATAACCCCTTATATGCCCCCACTCATTGATGGACTTCCCCTTGAATTCTTTAAGCATTTGCCATGATGATGCCTTTTACATTTTGGGCATTTTGGAAAATTCATTCAACCATCCACTCTTTGGAACCTTTGTTTATCCATTCCTTCCAAAGCAAGCCTCTTTTTTGGAGCACTAGAAGACCCTTGGTCTTGAAACTTGATAACTTGTTGGAACCAATCATCCTCAAACTGAGCCCTCTTGGACTCTCTACTTCTCTTCTTCCTAAGCTTCTCCCCCTCAAGTTGTTTGTAAAAAATCATGAGGCGGGACAAATCCATATAATTAATCAACATAGCAAACCGATATTCTTTACTCACTAAATCGGAGAAACCCATCACGAACTTGATCATTCTAGCCCTTGGGTCAGTAACCAAGTGAGGAGCATACTTAGGGAATTGGTTGAACTTGAGGGCATACTCCCCACACTCATTAATCCTCGCTTCATATTCGTAAACTCCACCATCTTGTCCTCGCTAGGATCAAGAGGGAAGAATAGATTAAGAAAAGTCGCCTAGATCCTCCAATAGAACCATATTATTGTTTCCCTTCTCCTCCTTCCATCGAGTAAACAATGTTTGTGCTACCCCCTTGAGTTGGTAAGCCATTAACTCCACCTTGTCTTCCGATCTAATACCCATGATGACCAATACCTTATAAATTTCATCAATAAACTTATGTGCGTACTTATCCACCTTTGACCCATAGAACTCCAGTGGGTTCATTGTCATGAAGTCTCTCACCCCACATGCCGATGTAGGAGTATGATGGGCTTGGGACCCTATGTTAACTTGATGGGTCATAGCTTGAACTTGTAAGGTGAAAGCACCACAGAACTCACCATGAGTCGGTTGTCCTCAGGAGTGCGGTCTCTTCTTCCACTTGTACTAGGCATGATCAACTAGAATGCTAAAGAACATTTGTTTAGGGGACAGGGCTTACTTCAACTCTATAGCATGACTTAGAATATGAAAAAAGGAAACATCTCCTAAAACATCTTATAGCCTCCTACTCATAGTTGTGGTGCACACCACAACCATGAATAACACTCTAATCAAGTGGTGTGTTGGACTCTGAGGATCTAACAACCTAGTCCTTTTATAGCAAGTTTGTCATGACCCAAGCCTAAGGCCTAGACATAATACCGCACAAGGGGAACTTGAAGGGACTAAGAGCAAGCCTCTTAGCACATCATTACGTATCCTTGGTTGCAGAAGCAATAAAATAGCATCAAAGAGTAGAAATAGGGATAAGCTAGACTAAGGAAGATCTTTCATATTATAAAAAATATTAGTGAAGAGAGAGTCAATAATAATAACATTACACATAACATGTTCAACAAAACCTCTAATACTTGGATAAGAGTGGGGGGGCCAAGATAAGAAATCAGATCCAGCCTCATAGTGAACATTTACTAAAAATAAAGGTAGTTTAGAACATAGTAAGAGATTATAAGAAATGTCCTCAGAATAGAGGACTCACCAACAAGCTTGAGTGAATTCGTACTAGCCACATGGATGGAGATGCACAAGCGGGGCACTGATTCCTACATGGTAATATCATATAGGCATAGAATATGCGTTAGTACATTGGAATGTACGAAGTATGTAGGATGCAATGCATCAAGAGATGGGCAATATAATCAAAATGCATATTCATTGCAAGGATAGTGTCTTAGCATCATGTCATGTATGAACAATGCTTGAAGTAAAACATGATTGAAAATAATCATACTTGCATAACTTGTTTAACATAATAAGAAGACACACTTAGATCATCCAAATACCTTGTACTATAGGGTCAAGAATATAACATGAGTCATAACTCCTACTAGTAGGTAATGGAAGTACATGAAATGATGAATAACATGTGAGGGTAGAAGGTAGCATAGGTTATAACCCCTACATGTGTGTATGAGATAATACATAGCCTTACATTTCATATGAGGGTGAGGCGTACCACATAGTTCATAACTCCTTCATATGAATACATCGCATAACCTCAAATCATACACGAGGGTAAGGAGTACAATATAGTTCATAACCCCTACATGTAGAAATGAGTAAGTGAATAGCATATGAGGGTAGAAGGTATCATAAGTCATAACCCCTACACGTTTGTACCTTGCATAACCTCAAACCATACATGAGGGTAAGGAGCACAACATAGTTCGTAACCCGTTCACGTAGGTATGAGTAAGTAGTAGTATTAATTCTTACATGAGGGTAAAGTGTACAACATAGTTAATAACCCCTACATGTAGAAATTGGCCTTGTACTAGAGGGTAAAGCATATAACATAGTTCATAACCCCTTCTAGTAGGCTTCACAATTCATAAGAGCATAAACTTTAACATAAGGACTCAATAAGTCATCGATGATTTCCAAGAACATAACAATATGAGAGCCCAACAATTCACTTGCAATACCATATATACACATATAACTCACAGATATATACATTTCTTTCATCATCTTATACTCATTCAACTCATAAGACATGCATTGGACCTTCAATTCCTCAAGAAAACCATAACTGGATATTTTATCATACACTTGGCGGGTGTGTAATGCTAGTGTAAAACAATGAAATTCAAGAGTTAAATTATGCAAGAAAATTTATTGTAAAACCACCAATAGATACTTAGTAATACCCTCAAATAACATACATCAAAACGCTTCATCAAATCTCACAATAGACCTTAGATTCATAGCCCTAAACATAGTAAAACAATCACAATTTCATAAACCCCAACATAGTGTGCTGTGAATTTCATAATAAAATAAGACATATGAGTAAATCAACTTTAAACCATGTAATTTTTAAGAAAAGAAAGCTTGGGCATTATGAGTGAAAGGAACCCATGAAAGAAACCCACATACCTTAGCTTTGGAGAATAGCTTGATGATGATTGAAGAGAGTTGGAGCTTGAATGAGAACCTTGAGATCCAGATGAGTTTTAAGACTTGAATTTAGGAGTGAAATATTTGTCTAAGTGTTTCAATGAGCATTCTGGAATGTTTAGAATGTTATGAGGGTGAAAAATTGGCTAAGTATAGGTATTTTCACGTATGAGAACACTTAAGCCCGAGACTCAAAAGTTTTGAACCGAACATGGAAAACTAACACAAAAATGTGCACTGGCACGTCGCACCACCAACGATCAAACCCCTCTAGAAATTGGCACTTTAAATTTGAAATTTTGAATCATTTTCTCTAAAATTGGGGTTAGACCCTTCTCCTACTCAATTTGACCCCCTGAACACGAATATGAAGTCAAATTTTTGATATCACACGGATTTTGAGATATGTGGAAATTACAATTCCAGGCACTTCTAAGGCACATTTTCGGGCACTTTTTGTGGTCATTACAATATCCCTCCCCCCCTCCGGGAACATTTTTCCCCGAATGTCAAAGAGATGTATATAAGAAGAATAATAATGAACAAATCAACTCCAACAAGAATGCAACAATATGTTTAAAATACCATTTTCAAAATATCAACCTAAGAGTCAAAAATCATCATGAACTTGTTTACATAAACATAAATGCATGCAAATGACATAGGGGCTGAAACATAAGGCTTGCTATTATTAAAGGACTTGATATATCATCATAACCATGAATAGAATGAAAGAGATACAAATATAATTTCTCCATGCCTGATCCCCGAGAGAGACTTTCAACTAGATGAACCTTCCTAAGAGCCTTAACGAACACTACATCCTTATTAATCAAATTTAAACACACACACAAGCCACTTAGAACCGAAAGTCACCATCTCCCCCTTGGGATAAGACCTCCCCTCTATCATACCTCACCAAAACCTCCAACTCTATCAAGACGGAAATCAAAGTCTTACCTAACTAGACCCCTTCAACTATAGAAGATTCAAAACCATCAAAGCCACTACACCACCATTCTCAACCTCATCCAACCTAGTGAACCGGTGAACTCCTCCAACCACTTTCTTTCCACCCAAAGGTCTCCACTTTCCATAATTAAAAAGCAATATCAGCTCCTCCGAATTCACAATATCACCCTCAAATGATTCACAAGCTCTTTCTCACTTCTGGAAGCAATCAACACGTCATCTAGAAGGACCACCACAAACGTAACAAGGTAGGGATTAAAGACCCTATTCATGAGACCTATAGACATGATTGGTGTATAAGTCAAACCAAATGACACCACTCCAAATTCAAGATATCGAAAGGACATGAAGGACTCATTGGTCGCTGGAAACTACTCAAAAGAAATAACTTAGGTTCAACACCCTAAACTCTTACAAGATGGTAGATGCAATCCCTTAGAGATCAGTTGCACCTTAAGACAAGAAACAGACTTACCCCTTCACAACCACTTGCATGCCCCCACTTATTGATGGATTATTAGGGAATTGAAATCTAACTCCACGTGCCCTACCATCAATGGAGACACTACATGCATTCAATTAATCCATCCCAAGTATAATCATCAAAATCCACCACATCTAATCCAGCAAAACCATAAGTCAAGACCTAAATGCAACATGACCATGGAACAATTTGCATAGACCATTCGAGCAACAATAGACTCATTAATAGGATAGACACAAAAAGTCCACATATCCATTCGGAAAACACATGTAGCCCACTAGCAAGAAAAGGAAACTTCAACATACTAATAGCCACGTCGGGCGCCTCATCCACCCTTTGCCTCCTTTGATGAGCATAGAAATGATTACATCTTGGAGAACCTCCTTGATCAATACACCTACCTTGTGCCTCTTGATTCAGATGACCACCTTGTCCTTGAGGATGGACCTCCTCACCTTTGTTCCAGACATAACGACAATCAATAAGCTTCTGCCCTTCTCTCCTACAGCCATAACATGCCCTTGAATTCTTTAAGAATTTTCCATGATGATGCCTTTCATATTTTGGGCATTTTGGAAAACTCATTCCACCATCCACTCCTTGGAACCTTCGATTATCCATTCCTTCCATAGCAAGCCTCTTGTTTGGAGCACTAGAAGACCCTTGGTCTTGAAACTCGATACCTTGTTGGAACCGATCATCCTTCTATCGAGCCCTCTTAGACTCTCTACTCCTCCTCTTCCTAAGATTTTCACCCTCAAGTTGTTTGGAAAAAATCACGAGGCAGGACAAATCCATATCATTAATTAACATAGCAGACAAACATTCTTTACTCACTAAATCGGAGACACCCATCACGAACTTGATAATTTTAGCCCTTGGGTCGGTAACCAAGTGAGGAGAATACTTAGGGAATTGGTTGAACTTGAGGACATACTCCCTCACATTCACTGATCCTTGTTTCAAATTTGTAAACTCCACCATGTTGGCCTCGCTAAGCTCAAGAGGGAAGAATCGATTAAGAAAAGACACCTTGAACTCCTCCTATAGAACCACATTATTGATTCCCTTCTCCTCCTTCCATTGAGTAAACCATGTTTGTACTACCCCCTTGAGTTGGTAAGCCACCAACTCCACCATGTCTTCTGATCTAACACCCGTGATGACCAACACCTTATAAATTTCATCAATAAACTTTTGTGGGTCCTCATCCACCTTTGACCCATCGAAATCCAGTGGGTTTATTGTCATGAAGTCTCTTACCCCGGATGCCGATGTAGGAGTATGATGGGCTTGGGCCCCTATGTTAACTTGATGGGTCATAGCTTGAACTAGCAAGGTGAAAGCATCCCAGAATTCAACATGAGTGGATTGTCCCTCGGGAGTGTGGGCTCTTCTTGCACTTGTATTAGGCATGATCAACTAGAATGGCAAAGAACAATTGTTTGGGGGAAAGGGCTTACTTCAACTCAATAGCATGACATAGAACATGAAGAAAGGAAACATCTCCTAAAACATCTTATAGCCTCCTACTCATAGTTGTGGTGCACACCATAACCATGAATAACACTCTAATCAAGTGGTGTGTTGGACTCTGAGGATCTAACAACCTAGTCCTTTGATACCATGTCATGACCCAAGCCTAGGGCCTATATATAATACCGCGCAAATGAAACCCGAAGGGACCCAGAGCAATCCTTTTAGCACATCATTACATATCCTTGGTCGCGGAAGCAATAAAATAGCATCAAAGAGTAGAAATAGGGATAACCTGGAATAAGGAACATCTTTTATATCGTAAATAATAATAGTGAAGAGAGGGTCAATAATAATAACATTACACATGACATGTCCAACAACACCTCTAATACTTGGATAAAAGTGGGGGCCAAGATAAGAAATCGGGCCCACCCTTACAGTGAACATTTACGTAAAAGAAAGGTAGTTTAGAACATAGTAAGAGATCATAAGCAACATTCCCGGAATAGAGGACTCCCCAACAAGCTTGAGTGAATTTGTACTAGCCACATGGATGGAGATACACAAGCGGGCCACTAATTCCTATATAGTAATATCATGTAGGCATAGACTATGCGTTAGTACATTTGAATGTACTAAGTATGTAGGATGAAATGCAATAAGAGATAGGCAATATAATCAAAATGCATATTCATAGGAAAAAATAGTATCTTAGCAACATGGCATGCATGAACAATGCTTGATGTAATACATACCTGAAAAATAATCATACTTGCATAACTTGTTTAACATGATAAGAAGACATACTTAGATCATCCAAATACCTTGTACTAGAGGGTGAGGAATATAACATGAGTAATAACCCTTATTAGTAGGTAATGGCAGTACATAAAATGAAGAATAGCAAATGAGGGTAGAAGGTAGCATCAGTCGTAACCCCTACATATGTGTATGAGATAATACATAGCCTTATATTGCATAAGAGGGTGAGGCATATCATATAGTTCATAACTCCTTCATATAAGTACATCGCATAACCTTAAATTATACACGAGGGTAAGGAGTACAACAAAGTTCATAACCCCTTCATATAAAAATGAGAAAGTGAATAGCACATGAGGGTAGAAGATACAAAAAGTCATAACCCCTACATGTGTGTACCTTGCATAACCTCAAACCATACACGGGGGTAAGGAGCACAACATAGTTTGTAACCCCTTCATGTAGGTATGAGTAAGTAACTAGTATAGATTCTTACATGAGGGTAAGGTTAACAACATAGTTCATAACCCCTACATGTAGAAGTTGGCCTTGTACTAGCAGGTAAAGCATATAACATAGTTCATAACCCTTTCTAGTAGGCTTCACAATTCACAAGAGCATAAACCTTAGCATAAGGACTCAATAACTTATCAACGATTTCCAAGAACATAACAACATGAATCCCAACAATTCACTCGCAATAACTTAGGTTCTTTACATGATTTAATCACACATATGTACATTCCTTTCATCATCATATACTCATTTAAGTCATAAGACATGCATTAAACCTTCAATTCTTTAAGAAAACCATAACCGGATATTTTATCATACACTTGGCAAGTGTTAATGCTAATGTAAAATCATGCAATTCAAGAGTGAAGTAATATGAGAAAACTCAATGTAAATCAACCCACCGACACATAGTAAAACCCTTCTATAAGAAACCTTGAAAAACATCATCAAGTCTCATAATAAATCATAGATTCATAACTCAAAACATGCATAAATAATAAGCATTTTATGAAACCCAAACATAGTTTATAATATAAATTCATGATAAGAGATACCCATAGATAAGTCAACTTGAAAACATGCATGTTTTATAAAAAGGAAGGTAGGGTACCATGGGTGAAAGGACCCAATGGTTGAAATTCACATATCTCAAACTTGGGTTTTTTTGATGTAGTCTTGAAGGAGACATGAAGCTGGAATAGAGTTCTTGACATCTAGAATTAAGATTGGGACACGTGAACTTGGATGAAATATTCGGTCAAGAGTTGGAGAGGCTTTGAGAGGGTCTTCAGTGATATAGAGTTGAAAAATGGATAAGTCTAGGTGTTTTTGGACATAAGTGGTCAGATGGCTATGACGCCAAGGCCCTTGGGCCAAAAAAGATTGTAGGGAAAAATTAACATTGATATTCTCCCTTGGTACATCACGGCAAGAGCGTTGATCGCCACTGGAAATCAAAATTTTTGAAAAATTATTTTTCGCTACGGTTCCTCCAAAATCGAGGTTATACCAATATCCCACTCAATTTTGCCCCCTGATCACAAATATGAAGTGGGATTTTTGATATCACGCATGGATTTTTAGATATATAGAAATTTCAATTATGGGCATTTCAGCGATAAATTTTTGGGCATGTTTGGGGACATTTCGATATCTTCTCCTTGGGAACATTCATCCCCGAATGTCAAAGAAATATACATAAGAGAAGTAATTAAGAATACTTTAGCTCGATAGGAAGGAAACAATACATTTAAACATCATTTCAAAAATCTCAACATGAATGTGAAAAATCACCTTAACTTGTCAATATGAACATGAATGCATGCAAAATTACATAAAGGCTGAAACTTAAGATGTGAAACCATATAAGGGACTTAAATTAGTACCTTAGGCTTGAGTAGAGTGGAAGAGGTACAGATATTTCTCTCTTATGTCTGCCTCGGCTTCCCATGTGGCACTTTCAACTTGTTGTTTCCTCCAAATGACCTTGACGAAAGATATATCCTTATTTCTCAACCTCTTCACTTGCCTATGAAAAGTCTCCACCACGACCTCCTCATAAGTTAAATTATCTTCTACAACACCCACTAAATCCAAGGGCACTATAGCACTAGGGTAACCTACATATTTCCTCAACATGAACACATAGAAGACCGGATGAACCATATTCTTATCAATTGGCAACTCCAACTCATAGGCCACCTTACCAATCCTCTTCAACACTATATAAGGATTCACAAATCTTCGGCTCAATTTATCCTTCTTGCCAAATCAGACTACACCTTTCATGGGTGAGACTTTCAAGTAAACCCAATCACCATCCTTAAATTCAAGATCTCTCTTTCTCACATCAGAGTAGGACTTTGTCTTCTTTGGGCTATTTTCAATCTCTCCCTAATCAACCTCACCATCTCCAAGGCTTCCATAACCAAATCCAGACCTAGCAAAGCCATCTCCCCCACCTTAAAGCATCCAACTGGGGACCTACAATGCCTACCATAAAGAGCTTCAAAAGGAGCCATACCAATGCTTGAGTGATAGCTATTGTTGTAAGAAAAATCAATGAGTGGAAAATGTTCCTCCCAATTACGCTTAAACTCCAAAACACAAGTACTAAGCATATCTTCAAGAGTTTGGATAGTTCTTTCGCCTTGGCCATCCATTTGAGGCTAAAAAGTCTTGTTAAGATTTATCTTAGTACCAATACCTCTTTGAAAGGACCTATATAAGTGAGAAGTGAATTGAATACCACAACCCGAAATGATAGACAAAGCCACCCATGCAATCTAACTAAGTCATGGATATACAATTCCGCATATTCTTCGACACCATAGGTACTTTTTACTGTAGGAAGTGAGCCGACATTGTCATCCTATCCACAACAACCCAAATTGAATCAAAATGCTTTCTAGTCTGAGGCAACCCAACCATAAAGTCCATGTTGATTTCCTCCCACTTCCAAGTAGGAATCTCTATATCTATGGCTATGCTACCCGACATTTGATGTTCGGCCTTCATTTGGTGGCAATTGTGACATCCCGATATGAACTTGGGAATGTCCATCTTCATACCACTCCACCAATACACTTCCCTCAAATCTCTATACATCTTTGTAGAACTGAGGTGGATAGAATAGGAAGAAATATGAGGATCATCTAAAATCTTCTTTCTTAGATCATCAACATGTGGCACAGACAATCTAACTTGGTACCTAAGGGCACCATCTCTCCCTTGGAAGAAAACCTCAACATTACCATCTTTCACCAAGGTCTTCAACTCTAGCAAGTCAGAGTCAAGATCTTGTTTTGCCATTACCCCCTCAACCAATGAAGACTTAGAACCATCAACAACCACTACACCACCATTATCAAGTTCATCCAACCTAACCCCAATCTAGCCAACTGATGAAACTCTCTATGCGCCTTTTTTCCACCATCATCAACATGAGCTAGACTACAAGTAGACACCCTCCTTAGAGCATTGACCACAACATTAGCTAAGCCGGGGTGATAATGCACACTCTTATGATAATCTTTATACTATAAAGTGCATTTTTCCAAAAGAGATTATTTATGTGCTTACGGGGTTAATGAAGACAAAAAGCTCAAATGTAATCGACTTCTTTCTTAACAACAATAAAGGAAGAGATGATTTGGAGAAAATTTAATTCCTCTCCGAGTAGTGAAGTGCTCCTGCTGCTCGCTTGGCAGGCGGAGCGCTCGTTATCCTTACTTTTCTCTCTGCTGGGGCCCTGCGTAGCAGTTACCTTAGGGTTAGGGAGGGAATAGCCTTTCAGTCTACTAGTAGTAATTCCATAGCAGAATCGTCCCACTTTTGGGAAAATGAGTCTTCTTATGCCAGGACGCATCATTGTGGTAAAGGTCGTAATACCAGAGGAATCATTACTGCAATGCACAGAGGGGGAGGTCATAAGCATCTACACCGTAAAATCAATTTTTGACACAAACCATCAATAACAGTAACGTAAGCATGAGACTTTTTGGTAGTACCGGCGAACCAGATCGCTGCGACGATGGAAGGATGGAGCGTCCGTCCACGAGGCTATAAAAAGAGAGAAAGGGGCGGCTATCTAGCGGGAGTTGTTTTGGTTGTATGCCACGAGTTCCCTATGGACAAAGGGAAAATTGAATCATCGCTTTTGGGCAAAGGCAGCCCTCTACCATCTATCCCATTGCATTCCATCATCTCGTATTATTATTGCTGCAAACCCCGAGATATTATTACGGCAAAGGATGAACAAAAATCCATAGCTCTGATTCAAATTTCTCTCGATTCATCCCCTCATAAGGAATTACCAAATCATTTATACACTCATGGCTGGTATAATTGTATAACTTATATACACTTTACATACTATAAGAGACTGTACTATATTGAGGAGACTATACTATATTGAGGGGACTATACTATATAGAGGAAGAAAGAAAGAAGAAAAAGAATAAAATAACAGTGAAAAAATCAATTCTAGTTATGATATAATATTAAAAACTAGATTTTACCAATTCTAGTTAAGAAATAATATTATAAATAAACTTAACTAGAATTGAAAGATGAAGAGAAGGTTATCTCGAGGTAATAGCAAGGTTGTACAGTGAGGTATGTATGACTACTTGATTTCGTATTATTTGGCATGAAACGTAGATCCCTCCTTGGCACATAAAGGCACTTATCAACTCCGACACAACTATTAACCGTGTCTCAACTCTTTCACATGTTCATATGATCCCATACATAGTCAACTTCAAATCTACTTACATACTTGGATGCCAAGATACACGAGTTTGTTCTACTAAGTAAAGTTCATATGTTGTTCTACCTCCTATGCATTTCATTATTTATGTAACCTATTCCTTTCATTATGGTGTTGTATTTTGTGATTATTTACATGTCATATATTGTGTCTATAGTACTACAACTCCAATATTACGACCACCAAAAGAATCATCTCAAAAGTAATTGAAAGATAAAGTAAAGTATATTGCTTATTGATGGGTGGTAACCCGAAGGGTGGAAGAATCACCTAGCCAAGGTCGACCTTATCACGGGGAGTAGCCTAAGAGGTTAAACGAAAAGCCTAGCCAAGGTCGATCCCGATATAGATTTATGACTGATCAGCTGGTCATTTGTATTACATGTTGTGCACAAATAATATAGTAAAGTAATAAAAATAACACAAAGTACATGATCCCACAGTATAACTAAAGGTGGTCTCTTATCCTACACCAGTGCGTAGTTTCATTTGAGTTGTTACTTCATATATAGTATTTCTTGCCTAACATATTCAGCACATTATCTTGTACTGACATCCCTTATGGGGGACCATCATTTCATGCTGCAGGTACAGGTGCTAGTAGATCTCCCCAGTAGGAGTATACGATATCCAGCTTCTGTTACCAAGATCCAGGTTGCTTGGGAGCTTTGTGTGTCTAGAGCTTATATTTTTGTATTGTATAGTTAGTCGAGGAGGGGCCTATCCCGACCCTTATCAGATACTTTTCCTTATCTAGAGGCTTTGTAAACTATGTAAATTAAAGTATGGTCATGTCTCGTACTTCAGACACCGTGGCCCCAACAGCCTAACCATATGCATTCTCTTTTGGCTTGTTATTACTGTTTAATTTCTTAAAGGCATGTTTCATGTAGAAAGCTCTTATAATATGTACAGACACATCGATACAGATTGATTCTCTCAGGCATTATTGGCAACGGGTGACAGTCCGCCTTAATGGGACTTTGGGCATTGCAGAAGTGGTATCAGAGCGGGTCATCCTAGGGATTCTATATAGTTGTGTCTATATAGAATCTTGTTTATCGATGTGTTGTGCACCACATTTATATGTAGGAGACTACGTGGCATTTAGGAGTTGTTAATTTCTTTCCATTCTTTAGATCGTTCCATAGAGCCAAGTGTAATAGGTGGATTATGTCTAACTCCTAAATTGTTTTATATAGTATGCCAGAAACCAGAAAAAACAAAGGTAAAGGAAAGGAAGTAGAAATGGTGGTTGGTATACCCGGTCAGGTGAGATAACGAAATGAGGCTCAAGATGAGTCCAACTCCTCCAGCTCCTAATGAACCCGGAAGTAGTGAAATTCCCCTAGAACCACCTATCGATGAAACCGTGCAGGATCTGAGAAATGCAGTCCAGCTATTGACCCGTATAGTTGCTGGGCAAGGTCAAAGACAGGAAGGTCCAGTTATAGGTGCAGGTGGTGTGAATAGGGCAGCTGGCATGAGGATATGTGATTTCCTTAATTTGGACCCTCTATTATTCACTAGGTCAAATCCTAATGAAGATCCCCAAGACTTTATTAATCAGATTCAACGCACTTTAGATGTTATGCATGTGAGTGTATAGAAGATGTTGAGTTAGTGACATATAGGTTTAAAGGTATGGCTATATCTTGGTACGAAGCTTGGAAGCAATCTAAGGGTATAAATGCACCTCCAACTACCTGAAAGGAGTCCAAAGAGGCATTTCTTGACCATTATTTGCTATTAGAGATCTGAGAGACCCGTGCAGATTAGTTCTTGAACCTCCACCAAGGGTATATTAGTGTGAGGGAGTACAACCTTCAATTTAATTCCCTGGGCAGGTATGCTCCTAAATGTAGTTGCTACTATGGCAGATAGAGTTCATTGATATATGGATAGATTGGATACTTATCTGGTCAGATACTATACCATTGCTTCCTTGAATAAAGACATGGATATAGTAAGAATGCAAGCTTTTGCACAGTAAATGGAGGATCAGAGGAAAAGGAGAAGGACACAAGAGTTAGAAAGGGCGCAATCCAAGAAGGCCAGGTCTACAGGGTAGTTTACATCGTCCCAAGGTGAGCTTAGGCAATGGTTTTCTGATAGACCACCTAGTCCATCATCCTCCTACTATGAAGCCAGTGCTCTACCACAACTTCAAGGGTATAAAAGTAATTAGTTTGGTCAACGAGGTGAGGGACACGGTACACAGACAACAGGATATTCAGTAGGTCAGCAAATGACCCCCACGCAACCTTGTAAACAGTGTGGAAGAAGTGATTCAGGTATATGCCATATTGGGACAGACGCTTGTTATTGGTGTGGTTGCCAGGGCATATGATGAGAGATTGCTCGAGAAGGCATATGAGTGATATAGCACAATCTACTAGGTCAGTTATTGTATCATCATCGTCAGTTCCTCTATTAGGTACAAGCACCTAATGGGTCATGGTAGAGGTGTAATTTAGAAGCACAATCTACAATCACCTATGGGTCATGGTAGAGGTGTAATAGGGGCAGCTAGCTTTAGCGGAGTCCAGAATCGCACTTATGCTCTGGGGAGTCGGCAAAATTTAGAAGCTTCACTTGATGTGGTCATAGGTATATTTTCCATCTTTTATCATAATGTATATGCATTGATTGACCCTAGTTCTACACTATCATACATCACTCCACTAGTTGTTGGGAAGCTTAAGAGAACACCTAAATTATTGAACAAACCATTTGAAGTGTTAACACCAACCGGTGAATCTATTATGGGTAGAAGGGTTTATTATGACTGTGTAGTAACTATTTGTGACCGTGACACATTGGATGACCTTATTGAGCTAAAAATGGTGGAATTTGATATTATAATGGGTATGGATTGGTTAGCTTCTTGCTATGCCACCGTGGATTGCTGAACTAAGAGAGTGTACTTCCACTATCCAAATGAGGCAGTTCTTGAATAGGAAGGCAATGTTGGGGTGCAAAAAGGGACGTTTATCTCTTATTTTAAGGCTAGAAAGATGATATCTAAGGGGTATGTATGTCATTTAGTTAGAATAGGGGATATGGAGGTAGGATCGCCAACTCTTCAATCAGTTCAAATAGTGAATGAATTTGTTGATGTGTTCCCTGAAGAACCTCTAGGCTTACCTCCGAAACGAAAAGTAGTTTCTGATATTGACTTACTTCCAGACACTCAACCTACTTCCATCCCTCCATATAGAATGGCCCCAATAAAATTGCGTGAATTAAAAGAACAGTTAGAACAATTATTAGAGAAGGGTCTTATAAGACCTAATGTGTCCCCTTAGGGTGCACCAATGTTATTTTTACGTAAAATAAATGGCACTTCGAGAGTGTGTATCGACTATCGACAATTGAATAGGGTGACAATTAAGAATAAATACCATCTCCCCAGGATTGATGATTTATTTGATCAGTTACAGGGTGCCAAATGCTTTTCAAAAATTGATTTGAGATAAGGTTATCACCAAGTGAGAGTGAAGGAGAAAGATATACCTAAGACTGCTTTCAGAACATACTACGGTCACTTTGAATTTCTTGTTATGTCATTTGGGCTATTGAATGCACTAGCAGTTTTTATGGATCTGATGAATAGAGTATTTAAGCGATTCTTGGATGTGTTCATGATAGATTTTATAGATGACATTTTGGTATATTCAAGATCAGAAGAGGACCACGCAAATTACTTATGACAAGTGTTACAAGTTCTTCGTGATCGACAATTGTATGCCAAATTTTCTAAATGTGAATTTTGGCTAAAATCACTGGCATTCTTGGGTCATATTGTGTCTGATGAGGGGATAAGGGTTGGTCCACAAAAGATAGAGGCTATGAAAGATTGGCCAAGACTAACAACACCTACGAAAGTTCGGAGCTTCCTAGGTTTGGCAGGTTATTACAAGAGGTTTATTGAAGGTTTTTCTTCTATTTCTGCACCTCTAACAAAGTTGACACATAAGGCGACCAAGTTCCACTGGACTGATGCATGTGAAAAGAGCTTCCAGAAGCTGAAAAATAAGCTAAATTCTGCACCTGTGCTAGTACTCCTAGAAGGCACCGAGGGGTATGCAGTGTATTGTGATGCTTCAAGAGTTGGCTTAGGGTGTGTACTGACACAGAATGGTAAGGTAATTTCTTATGCGTGTAGGAAACTACAACCACATGAGAAAAACTATCCAACTCATGATCTTGAGCTAGCAGTAGTTATATTTGCTTTGAAAATATGGCGCCACTATTTGTATGGGGTTCATGTTGGCATATACACTGATCATAAGAGCCTGCAATACATCCTTAAGCAGAAAGACTTAAACTTAAGACAACAGATATAGCTAGAGCTAATAAAGAATTATGATGTTTATATACTACACCATCCAGGGAAGGCTAGTGTGGTAGCCGATGCTCTGAGTCGTAAGGAAACCATGAATATTGGTGATAAAGCTATGGTGAAGCAAGGAGTGGCTAAGGATCTACATCAGCTATCTAGTTTGGGAGTTTGCCTTCTTGAAATTCCAAAGGAAAGGGTTGTTGTACATAATGCGACAACGTCTTCATTAGTAATGGAGGTGAAAGAAAAATAATTCGAAGATCCCATTCTACGACAGCTTAAGAAAAAGGTGAGTCAGGGTACGATAAAGAGCTTTGACCTTACACAAAATGGAGTACTTTACTATCAAAATAGATTATGTGTGCCTGATATTAATGGATTAAGAAAGAGGATAATGGAAGAAGCTAATCATTCCCAATATTTTGTCTAACCAGGATCAACTAAGATGTACCATGACTTGAAGGGAATGTTTTGGTGGGGAGGCATGAAGAAGGACCTTGCAAAATTTATGGCTCAATGTCCAAAGTGCCAACAAGTGAAAGTAGAACACCAAAACCAAGGAGGTTATATGCAATGTATAGAGCTTCCAACATGAAAGTGGGATATGATCAACATGGATTTTGTTACCAGGTTGGCTTGCTCATTTCAGAAATTTGACTCCATATGGGTAATAGTTGATAGACTCACAAAGTCAGCACACTTCTTGCCAGTCAGGAGTGATTATACAGCTGAAGAGTATGCCAAGCTATACCTCAGAGAGATAGTCAGGCTATATGGAGTCCCAATCTCCATTATTTCTGATCGGGAGGCTCAATGCACTACAAAGTTTTGGAAGTCCTCCCAAAGGAGTTTAGGGATGCAAGTGAATTTGAGTACAACTTTCCACCCTCAAACAGATGGTGAAGCAGAATGCACCATTCAAACACTTGAAGATATATTGCGAGCTTGTGCATTGGACTTTAAAGGTATTTGGGTGGACCATTTGCCACTTATTGAGTTTGCCTATAATAATAGCTACCACACGAGTATCAAGATGGAACCTTATGAAGCTTTGTATGAAAGAAAATGTAGATTACTAATTGGATGGTTCGAAGTAGGTGAAACCACCTTACTTGGGCCAGATCTAGTACAACAAGCCATGGAAAAAGTTAAGGTAATATAACAGCGACTAGAAACAGCTCAAAGTCATCACAAATCATATGCAAATGCTAGAAGGAGAGGACTGGAATTCTCAATAAGGGATTGGGTATTTCTAAAGGTGTCTCCAATGAAAGGGGTTATGAGATTTGGTAAGAAAGAAAAAATGAGTCCACGTTACATAGGACCATATCAGATTATTAAGAGGTTTGGGCAGGTTGCATATGAACTAGAGCTACCTCAAGAGATTTCAATGGTTCATCCAATTTTTCATGTTTCAATGCTTTGAAAATGCATAGGTGTCTCATATTGTACCACTCCTATTGAGGATGTGCAGGTTACAGGATATCTCACATATGAAGAGGTACCTATTGCTATCCTAGATCATCAAGTTAAAAAGCTAAGGAATAAAGAAATAGCTTCAATGAAAGTACTTTGGAGAAATCAGCAAGTAGAAGAAATAACATAGGAGGCCGAGGACGCGATAAAATGAGAATATCCTTACTTATTTGAAGCTAAAGAGAAAGTCCAACATGCAGAATTGGGACACTAATAGGTACGTGTGATCGAATACTTAATGTGTTGTCGAAAGTTTGTGTAAGTAAAGGTTTAAATTTGGTCAAGCTATCTAATTGTGCTAACATTCGAGGCTGAATATTCCGGGTGGGGGGGGAGGATGTAACAACCCACATCTTACAATACTAGTACTATGTAAATGAAACATGATATGGTTTGGTCAAATTAGCGCCTATTTTTAAAATTACTTGAATCTCATATTATAGGGCTATATGTGCGTCTAACGCTTAAGAGGGTCTAGTGTATATGTCTTGTGTCAAATTCTAGAGATAACGACCCTAAACAAGGAGAGAGAATTGAGGTTCTTGTAGGACTTAGGAAGCTAGCAGGTGAGTCAGCTACTTGCTTAGCTTAAATTGCTAGCTAAACGGAGACGAGGCCCAACGTCGAATTGGTCCAAGTCCAATCATGAATAAAGTCCGTGTTAAGAGTGTAACTTTAGTCCATGTTTTAGCATCATAAATGGAATTTATTTTCAGCCCAATATGAATAATAGAAGGGTCCAAGTACACCACAATCCACTTGGCTAATTGGGCCCAAATTAAGTGAAGAAGAATTTGGAAAATGGGCAGCTAAGGCCCATCAACTTTAAGACCCATTTAGGACCAATGTGAGGGACAAGATACTGCCTCACTAGCTTATTAATATGTGTTATTATTTGGTCAAAAGGTCAAAAGAAAGTCGTCCAAGAGACTCTTTAAAAAGGGCTCAAAACTGCTCCTTAATTCATTTCACTTTGGAGCAAATTTTCAGCTTTCTTAAAGCCTCTTTTTCTCTCTTTATTTCACTTCACAAGGAATCCTACACAAACCTCTAGGGTTCTTGAAGGAAACCTGAACCCTGAAGGATAAGGTAAGTGGAAATATCCATGTATTTGTTATACTTATCCAATAAAAAATAAGAAGTATATGCTAGTACGTTTGTGCTGGAAATTTTGGACAGCATGTGTCCTAAGGGTTGTTGTGAGCTTTTCTTGTTGTTCAAGAGGATTTTCTCTTCTTTCTTGGTTGAATTATTAAGTAAGACTTATGTTATTAACAAGGTTTAATTTGTTAGTGATGTAGCTTAGCTGCTGCATCACTTTTACAGTCCACAAAAGTGAGTCCTTATAGGATATCACAATTGTATTCTTAATACGAACTTGTGGGCTGTTGGATGGAAGGCTATTGGCTCACGTCCTTCATAACTTCTTGGGTACTATTCTAAGAATAATTTAGGACTATTTATATGTATAAATATTGTTGGAACAGTTTGGTTAGAGTTGGAACAGGTTTGGAATTGTCGACATTTAAATGTAGCGAAGGGAGGTAACGTTATACCGCTTATTTATATATTGCGTAGAATTGTTATGTATTGTGCTTGGTGGGATGTTGTAAGACCATTATAGCACTCAAATAGGCTGCACATGATATGTATATAAGAATGTGTATTAGAAAATACAATTATAAGTGAAAAGGTTGAAGAAATGCGTTTGCGTCGCTAATTATAGGCTTGCTGCCGGGTGTTAGTTTTTATGATATTGGGCTTCCAAGAAGTGTTTCTTTGTTGCTAATACTAGTCTTATTGCCTAATAAATTGTAGATAAATATTTGGAGGAAACGAAGGTTATCTTGAGGTAATAGCGAGGTGGTACAGTGTGGTATGTAAGGCCACTTGATTTTGTATTACTTGGCATGAAATCTAGATTCTTCCTTGGTACATGAAGGCACTTATCAACTCCGACACAACTATTAACCATGTCTTCACTCTTTGACATGTTCATATGCTTCCATACATAGTCACCATCAGATCTGCATACATGCTTGGATACCAAGTTACATGGGTTCTTGTTGCTAAATAAAGTTCACGAGTTGTTTCCTTTCATATGCATTTCATTATTTGTGTAACGTACTCTTTTCATTTTTATATTATCTTGTATGATCATATACATGTCACATGCTGCATATACACCTCTACAACTCTAATATTGTGACTACCAAAAGAACCATCTCAAAGGTAATTGAAAAGTAAAGTATATTGCTTATTGATGGGTGGTAGCCCGAGGGGTGGAAGAATCACCTAGACATGGTCAATCCTATCATGGGGTGTAGCCCGAGGGGTTAAGGAAGAGCCTAGCCAGGGTCTATCCTGATACAATTTTACCATTGATCAGCAGGTCATTTGTATTACATACTGTGCACAAATTATACAGTAAAGGTAAAGTGATAAAAAGAACATAAAGTACATGATCCCATAGTATAACTAAAGGTGGTCTGTTATCCTACACCAGTGCATAGTTTCATTTGAGTTGTTACTTTATATACAATATTTCCTGCCTTACATATTCAGTACATTATCTCGTACTGATGTCCCTTATGGGGGACCTGCATTTCATGTTGTAGGTATAAGTGCTAGCAGCTCTCCCTAGTAGGAGTACAAGATATCCAGCTATTGTTACCAAGCTCCAGGTTGCTTCAGAGTTTGTGCATCTAGAGCTTATATTTTTGTATTATATAGTTAGTCAAGGCGGGGCCTATCTCGACCCTTATCAAACACTTTTTCATATCTTGAGGCTTTGTAGACCATGTAAATTAAAGTGTGGTCATGTCTCGTACTTTAAACACCATGACCCCAACGGCCTAGCCATATGCATTTCCTTTTGGTTTGTTATTACAATTTACTTTCTTAAAGGCATGTTGAACATAGGAATCCCTTATAATATATATATAAAGCACATAGATACAAGTTGGTTCTCCCAAGCCTTATCGGCAACGGGTGCCAGTCCATCTCAACGAAACTTCGGGCGTGACAATATCTCCACCTATGATCCATAAGTCACCCTCGTGAACTTGACTTCAGGTCATTTTATGCCCATTTTTTCAGCACTCGAAGATCGTAAACTAGGGGTCATTGCACAACCCAACATGAATGTATATTGCAAAATCAACATTTTGAAAACCATAAAACCATTAAATCCATGCTAAAAAAATCACTTGCATAAGTTTTATGCATATGTATGCATGTCATGACGTGAAAATATAGAAATGAAGGAATTAGAACCATTTGAATAACATAACCTAGTACCTTAGGCTTGAGAAGATTGGAATAGATAAGGATATTGTCTCATCATGTACGATTCCACTTCCCATGTTGCACCTTCAACATGTTGGTTTCTCCAAAGGACTTTAACTGATGCGACATCCTTGTTACGAAGCCTCTTTACTTTCCTATCTAAATCTCAGCCAGTTGCTTCTCATAAGTCAAGTTCTCCTCAACATCAACACCATTCAGAGGCACAATAGTACTAGGATCACCAACCAACTTCCTTAATATAGACACATAGAACAATGGGTGAATAGAACTCATATCCGAAGGCAAATCTAATCTATAAGCCACATTGCCAATCCATTCAACGATATCATAAGGGCCCATATATCGAGACTCAACTTGCCTTTTTAACCAAAATGCATTAAAACTTTCGTAGGTGAAACTTTCACATATACACAATCCGTACATGGAATTGATGATCCTTTCTACTAAAATCCGAATAGGACCTTTGATGACTTTGAGCTATTTTCAACCTTTCCCGAATCAGCTTCACTTTCTCCATAGCCTCCAAAAATTAGGACCAATCAATGACATTTCACCTATCTTAAACCATTATAACTGAGATCTACATATCCTCCCATACAAAACCTCAAATGGTGCCATTCTGATCCTAGATTGATAATTATTGTTGCAGGCAAACTCGATAAGTGGTAGATGATCATCGCAATCACCCTTTAACTCTCCAACGCGCAAGCCCTCAACATGTCTTCCAAAGTATAAATTGTTCTCTCAACTTCTCCATCGATTTAAGGGTGGAAAGCGGTACTCAACTTTCCCCTTGTACCAAGCCCTTTCTGAAATAACCTCCAAAAGTTATAAGTGAATTGGTTGCCATGATATGGTAAAATTGACATAGGCACACCATGTAATAAAACCAACTCCTTGGGTATATAACTTGGCATAGCCCTCGACGCTGAAGGTAGTGTTCACCGGTAAGAAATAAGCCGATTTGGTCATCCTATCCAAAATTACCCAAATAGATTCAAATTGCTTCTAGTATGGGGAAAACCTATCACAAAGTCCATATTCACCTCTTTCTATTTCCAGGTAGGAAACTCAATATCTTGAGCAAAACCACCATTCTTTTGACTTTCCACATTCACCTGTTAACAAGTAACGTATTTAGATACAAATTTGGCCGTGTTTCTCTTCATACCATTCCACCAATAAACCTCTTTCAAGTCTCGATACGACATAATGGATCCCAGATATATAAACTAAAAAGAGTTATGGGCCTCTCTCAAAATTACCTCCCCAAGACCATTAATGCCAAGAACACACAATTGGTCTTGTGGGAGTAACCTCTATCTTCTTTTCAGTGACCAACTTTTTTAACGCAACCAATGATAGATCCAAGCCTTGCTTTGCTTTGACATCAATAGCTAAAGAAGACTCAACCCCATGTTGAACATGAATTCCACCATCATTTGAATAAGCCAATCTAAACCCAATTTAGCCAACCAATGTATATCCTTCATGTTGACACCCAATTTTTACCCTCCACGGTGTCAAATTAGTCATCGAGCTTTATTTTTATTTTTAATGTTTTTTGAACAATAATTATTAGAAAAAAATATATGGCCAGCGCGTGGGGGCCACACGCCCCCAATTTCTCTTCATTTCCCGTTATTTCCCCACCCGCTTCTCTTCTTCTTTCTTCTCCCATCCTCTTCTTCTTCATGAACGAAAAGCCAGAAAACCAGTGACCAGACGACCCCGACCAACTACCCGAAAACTCTCCTTTTTCTCCTCAACGTTCCACTCAATGATCTCTTCTTCAGATTCTTTATTTCGCAATGAGTGGATGTAAAGTTGGAAATATTGAATTCCAAGATTCGAAATTCAAATTTCGAATCAAAAGTCCCCAAATCTGATCCATTTTTCCCATTTTAAACCCTAATCATCCCATATAAATTGAGTCTCTTCCTCATTGTTTGAGCAGCGACAGTCATCACTTCGAGGGGCGGAACGAATTTAAAAACCCTAGTCTAGCCGTCGATAAGGAGAGAACCGTAAAAAACCAATCAAGGGGCGGCGACCAAATCCCAAAACCCTAGTAAAAGCTTAAGAGCCGTGGATAATCCCTGAAACTCGAGCAAACTTCAATTGCTAAAATTTGCATCATTTTGAAAACCCAAAAGAATGTTTTGTCAATTTCCCAGCCGTTCTTAATCCCGTAATGCCTTAGTCAGAAGTTCATCAATTTAGAAATCAGAATACTTTTTGAATCAAGTCAGTGTCTGAAATTTGATTAGTAGTGGTGTAAGCATTTTCACTCAGGCTCGTCGTCTCAGTATCGCTTCTCTGAAAAAGGTAAAGCCTTCATTTCGCTTATTTCATTTTTATTTAAGTATCATATGTTGTGAAAATCTGGGAACTTATTGAGTTTTCAAGTTTGTTTTGAGCCTGCTAACTAGGAATGCCCTATGGCATTGAGCCAACACTATGATTTGGCGTTAATTTATAGTTGAATAGTTCTCAGGCTTATCGAGCCCAATATTGATACTTACTGAGGCGATGTTGCTGTCATATTGATTTATTGTTAACTTGCTAAGAGTCAAAGCTATTATTGAAATAATGCATAAACCTGTTTTTCATATATTTGTTCTGTTAATCTGATTGTCAGGTTTAAATTATATGTGTTTCTCTTTCTTGCCTAAAATGATAACATGGGAGAATTGTACCTCATTTCTATTCCAATACGAACTGGTATCATTTTCAACATATTTAAAAGCGTGAGAAATGGCCTAATCTACATGATAATACCTGATAATGTTCATATGTTATTCATGGTAGGCTATTTGGGTTCAGTGAGTAAAAGCTTTGTCGTTATTCCTCAATTGTTACATTCTTGCTTCTATGCTCTTAATCTGTTAAGAATGTATAGTCATAATTTTGTTTCTAAGCTCGAACATGCCTACTTTACCTTACTCGTTCCAAGTCTTTGCTTGTTTGCTGATTCAAAATGTGTCTGTTATAGCTGCTCGCTTACGAATATAATTTAGTCAGCATGTCGTTAAGTTGTTTTCCCCTTGTTTTAACTGGTTCCTTCTCAAATTTGAGCTTTGGAATCAAGTTAAGATTTTAGGTTCACCGAAGATTTTACTTGTGCTTTGTTTCTTTTCTTCCTTGTCATCTTTTGAAGTGTTTTAGTCTGTCTAAGATCCCTGACCATTGTTTCAGTAGAGGTCATTTGCTATTGTTATGTTTACTGGTTGAAAAGCTCCTACGATGCTATTGTGAATTCATTATCTGCTACTGTGAGATATAATCGTAGTTGCTATGGTTTACTATGAGTTCGTTATCTGCTATATGCCAAGTGTTCCAGGCTTACTTTGTTTTTTTTCTTGCTTTCTAGTTTCATGTTGTTTTAAGTCCCCTGTTTGGTCTTTTGATGTGTTAAGGCATACACTGCTTGTTTCTTCTTAACTATCCACTCTCTATGTTGGACTCAACTTATTGTAGTAATTTAGAAGTATTATACTACCTTTCTGTAAATGTGTACTAATTTCCCCTCTCTTTCGATGCATGTAAATCTCCTTCGAGTCCTTTGGGGCTCTTGTACTCCCTTTGCATTTTTGTCGAGCCATGGAGGCCCCAACTTTTCTCTTCAAGTCAGTTTCCTCAATTCACGGATCAAGAACTAACCTACTGATTCACGGCAGCAATCGGGTAGGCCCAAACATAAGGAATTAAAACAAGTCATTAGGGTTTCCGAAACCCAATCCTTTCCTTAAATTCCTTCTTTTATTTTATTATTTGTGGTATTTTCTTTTGTTTCGGATGCTGACATCTTGTTTATTAATGGTTTCAATCTAATTGAATTCCCCGGCATGTCAAACTATTTATGTTATTTTAATTTTATCCCGAAAAGAGTTTTGCAAATAAAAATAATAAAAAAAAGAAGACATAAAAATGTGATTTTACATTTTAGTCCAATTTTCAAACATAATCAATTTTCTTCAAGTATAGTCAATTGTTTTCAATTTAGTCAGGTCCAGTCAAATTCTTTCAAAATTAGTCAATTTTAAAACCAGTCAACCTTTTCAAGTCAAGCAAATATTTTCAAAGTTAGTCAAATTTCCTAATCGTCGGATAACCGCACGTTAGCGGCCATTTGAAGTGCGTAAAATCTTCTTGAAGTGGAAATGTGAACCCGAACCCTTTCTCTGGATTTTAAAAAGATTTTTCTGTTGAATCTTTTTAAATGTTTAATGGTTTTCTAATTATTCGTAAAATTAGGTGGCGACTCTGTTTTCTTTTCAAAATTTCAAAAATTGGTTTTCACTTAATTTAATTAAGTTTTAAAATTGATTTTTGAATTTTATTTTCAAAAAGCCATTTTTTTGGCATTTCAATTAGGTTCTAACCATTAGATTGTGTTGTTTGCTTTATTCGTTTAATTTTGATATTGAACTGTCATTTGCCTTTCATGGCACTTCCTGTTGTATCTTATGTATTTGAAAAAATGGTATTCGAGCCTGCAACCGGATTTTCAAATATGTAACCCTTTCTGAATAAGTGAAAATTAACGGCATTCGTGTAATGGTTGTCATGAATTTTCAGCTCAGGTTGTCCTCCTGGGTACCCAGTCCATCCTGAACCCACTCTTAGACACCTAAGATAGAGCGAAACCAAATCTCAACTTTTAAGCATTGGACTAGGACGATCCAACGCGTAAGGCGTGTTGGGCCCATTAGAAAGACCACCTTGAGTCTAAAGTGGCCTCCTGCCCAACTGGACGATCATGCTTATATGTTTATATTTGAAAGATGTATATGTGTTTGAAGAACCTTTGTCCTTGGGGTTGGGAGTTATTTTAATGTTAACGAAAGCAGGTTTGTTTATAGGGTATTACATTCGAAGACGTTCAGAGATGCTGAGAAGTCCAAAAAAGAAGAAATCTTCCACGATGGTTTAGTTTAGAATTAATACCCCTGCGTGGGATTGATTATTTTTTGTATCCCTTTCCCATATCATGTATCCCCATTAAGTTTATTCAAAAGGCTTGTATAAATATTTTTGGGGGCAATGGAACGTCTAATTGCATATATATCCTTCAAATCGTTAGGCCCATCCTTGGCACAAAAGGGTCACATATCTGTTTAGGACGTGTGATATCTGTTTACGTGATTTATTTTACAACTGTTTGTGTGAATATGTTGCTTTGTTTGAAGTCTTCTAGCCCACTTCTTTTCTAAAGCTCCTTAGAAACCTTTAATCATATAAATCAAGTCACTATAAAAAGTTCGTCCAAATACTTTTCGAGTCTCAAGGTTCTCCATAAAATCAAACTTCGCTCTCAAAATCAAGAGATAAATTTTCCATTTCAATTCAGAAAAGATTCAAGCCTTTCAAACTACGTAAGGTCTGATTCTCTTTCGTGAGATACGTAGGCATCCTCTTAGGCCCGACCCTCATCTTTCCAGAAGATTATTTTCCCCATCTTTCTAGAAGATTATTTTTCCTATATCTTCATAAGCGTATTTTCTCCCAGCGCTCCAAAAGCATATTTCCTCCAGCTTTCCATAAGCGTATCTTCCTCCAACTTTCAAAAAGAGTATTTTCCCTCCAGTTTCCCAGAAACATATTTTCTCAGCTCTCCAAAAGGCATTTTTCCTATCTCTCCAGAAGTCTATGTTTCCCTATCTCTCCAGAAGCATATTTTTCCAATCTATATTATCAAATACAAGAAGAATTGACTTGATACAAACTAATCTTCTTGAGTCACCATCTCTAGAATCACATAGGCAAAGTCCTGCCTATTTACCATATTTCCTGTACACGTGGGCTAGTTTACTCTCATATAAAGCAACAATTGTGTGCTTATTGATATGTGTTTTACCTTCTATTCCCTATTAATTTTAAGAGACTAACTTATTTGCTTTTGAGTAATTCTTCTTGAAGGTAATTTAGAATTGATCTGTGTTGATAAAAGCTAACCGATCATCCTCATTTCACAAGATTCAGAGTCCAAAAGGAAAAATGGCAGACCGCAGTGATAATACAAACCTGACAGAGATTACTGTGACAGATCCTTTAGGAACTACGTCTGACCTGATTCCTGCCTCAACGGGATACGTAGGTGCCACAACGGCTTGCTCATACTCCCATAAAGAAAACTGGGATAGAATTTTTAAAAGGAACTCAAAACTTCTGAGAAAGGATCTACAACGAATCAAAGTTTAGATAAAACTTCAACTGGGACAGAATTTTTGAGAAAGATCTCAAAAATTCAC
>JAABOM020088764.1:0-29340 GCA_011800125.2 Solanum clarkiae | reverse complement strand
CAGAATTTGTGAGCAAATGTTTGGGTATTCGTGATTTGGGATTTGTCCAAGTGCCCTGTCGGCACTAGTCATGGCCCGGGGTTCGGGTCGTGACAACTGTAGGGTAAAACCCATCACAGGGGAACTGCAGCAGGGACAAGCGGGGGCACAACCGCTTATATGCCATCGACACCAAACAAGAGCAGGAGAACTCCTCAGATATGGTTACGGGTATGTCAAAATCTTTACTTATGATGTCTATGCATTATTAGACCCAGGAGCCACATTGTCTTTTGTAACCCCATATGCAGTTGTGAAGTTTGGGGTCAATCCAGAATGCCTTGTCGAGCCTTTCTGTGTTTCTGCTCCTACTGGAGAGACTATCTTAGCCCAAAGAATCTATAAGGTCATCTAGTCTCTGTGTATCATAAGACTATTATAGCTAATTTGGTGGAATTAGACATGGTAGAATTTGACGTCATCCTAGGCATGGATTGGCTTCACGCTGGATATGCCTCCACAGATTGTAGAACCAGGGTAGTCAAATTTCAGTTTCCTAACAAACCAGTCTTAGAGTAGAGGAGTAGCTCAGTATTTCCTAAGGGTCAGTTTGCCTCATATCTCAAAGCCAAAAAGTTAATTTCCAAAGGGTGTGTACCACCTAGTCAGAGTTTAGGATTCTCGTGCCGAGGCACCATCTTTTCAGTCTATCCCTGTGGTGAATGAGTCCCCAGATTTCTTTCCTGAGGATCTTCCGGAGTCCCTCCTGATAGGGAGATAGACTTTGGGATAGACACTCTTCCAGATACTCAGCCTATGTCTATCCCTCCATACCATATGGCTCCTTTAGAGCTAAAAAAGTTAAAGCTACAACTGAAAGATCTCTTAGATAAGATTTCATTAGCCCAAGTGTCTCATCATGGGATACTCCAGTCCTTTTGTGCGTAAAAAGGAAGGTTCTCTACGGTGTGCATAGATTACCGTCAGTTAAACAAGGTCACCTTTAAGAACAAATATCCTCTTCCTAGAATTGATGACTTATTCGACCAACTTCAGGGTGCTACCTATTTTTCCAAGATAGATCTTAGATCTGGGTATCATCAGCTTAAGGTTATAGAGAGAGACATTCCTAAGACATCTTTTAGAACCCGCTATGGTCACTATAAGTTTTTGGTCATGTCCTGCGGGCTGACGAATGCATCAACAACTTTCATAGATCTGATGAATAGGGTGTTGAGGCCGTACCTGGATATGTTTGTTATTGTGCTCATAGATGACATCCTGATCTACTCCCATAACAAGGAGAAACATGCAGACCACTTAGAATTATTCTTCAGACCCTTAAGGATCAACAACTATATGCTAAATTCTCTAAGTGAGTTCTAGTTTGCATCTGTGGCATTTCTAGGGCATATTATGTCTAGTGAGGGTATCAAGGTTGATTCCCAAAAGATTGAGGCAGTAAAGAATTGGCCAAGGCCCACAACTCCCATATAGATAAGGAGTTCCTTGGGCTTGGCGGGGTACTACAGAAGGTTGGTAGAAGGGTTTTATTCTATCTCAACTCCCTTGACTAAGCTGACTCAGGAGAAGACTAAGTTCGAATGGTTAAAATCTTGTGAGAAGAGTTTCCAAGAGTTGAAGACTAGGCTGACCACAACCCCAGTTTTATCCCTATCGAATGGAGTCGATGATTTCGTGGTACATTGTGATGTTTTAGATTTGTCTTGGTATGTGTATTAATACAGAGAGGCAAGGTGATAGCGTATGCCTCTAAACAAGTTAAGATTCATGAAAAAATTACCTGACTCATGATCTTGAGCTTGTTGCGATGGTGCTTGCTCTGAAGATCTGGAGACACTATCTATATGGTGTACATGTCGATTTATTCACAGACCATAAGAACTTGCAGTATGTATTTTTCCAGAAGGAGCTAAATTTGAGACAGAGGAGATTATTGGAGCTACTGAAAGATTATGATATGAGTATCCTCTATCATCTAGGTAAAGCTAATGTAGTTGTTGATGCTCTTACCAGGGTGACCATGGGGAGCACGACTCATGTTGAGGGTGAAAGAGAAAGAG
Source organism: Solanum clarkiae (assembly GCA_011800125.2). NCBI lineage: Eukaryota > Viridiplantae > Streptophyta > Magnoliopsida > Solanales > Solanaceae > Solanum > Solanum clarkiae. The sequence continues at coordinate 27,277 of JAABOM020088764.1, read as the reverse complement.
TTAGCTAGGGAGGTTCATAAACTAGCCTGTTTGGGGGTGTAGATTGAAGATTTCGATGAAGGTGGGGCCATTGTCAGAAATGGATCAGAGTCATCCATTATGGCAAAAGTGAAAGAAAAGCTGGAAAGGGACCCCGTCCTTCTCCAATTGAAAGCAGATATTCAGAAGCAGAAAGTATTAGTGTTCTCAAAAGGGGGAGATGGTGTCCTGAGGTACCAAGGCAGATTATGTGTGCCAAGTGTTGACAGCCTTAGAGATAGGATATTGGCGGAGGCTCATAATGCCAACTATTCTATCCACCTAGTGCAACAAAGATGTGTAAATATTTGCGAGAAGTCTATTGGTGGGGTGGTATGAAGAAGGATATTGCAGAGTTTGTGTCTAGATGCCCAAATTGCCAGTAAGTTAAGGTTGAGCACCAAAGGCTTTGTGATGTAGACCAAAACATAGAGATTCCAGAATGGAAGTGGGAGTTGATTAATATAGACTTCATAACAGGCTTAACTTGATGTCATAGACAACATGATTCGATATGGGTCATAGTAGATAGAATGACCAAGTCAGCTCACTTTCTACCTATCAAGATGACTAATACAGCTGAGGATTATGCCAGACTCTATCTTAAGGAGATTGTTAGGCTACATGGGGTCCCTATATCTATTATTTCAGACAGAGGAGCTCAGTTTACAACAAAGTTTTGGAAGTCCTTTTAGAAGGGACTTGTTACGAAGGTGAACCTTAACATAGCTTTCCATCCACAGACAGATGAGCAAGAAGAGCGAACTATACAGACCTTTGAAGATATGTTGAGGCCGTGTGTGATAGACTTTAAGGGTAACTAGGATGATCATTTACCCATGATTGAGTTCTCTTACAATAGTAGCTTTCAGTCTAACATACAGATGGCACCATATGAGGCCCTTTATGCGAGAAGGTGTATATCACACACAGGATAGTTTGAAGTTGGTGAGGAAGGATTGATAGGACCTGATCTAGTCCATTAGGCTATGGAGAAAGTAAAGGTTATCCGGGAGAGGCTCAAGACAGCTCAGAATGGACAAAAGTCTTATACGGACGTTAGAAGAAGAGACTTGGAGTTTGAGGTAGGCGATTGGGTGTACCTGAAGGTGTCTCTAATGAAGGAAGTCATGAGATTCGGGAAAAAGAGAAAGCTCAGCCCAGGATATATTGGTCCATACCAGATTCTGAGAAGGGTGGGCACCGTTGCCTACGATTTAGAGTTACCAGCAGAATTGAGCACCATACACCCAGTTTTTCATATTTCCATGCTTAAGAAGTGCTTGGCAGATCCCTCTCTAGTTGTTTCGGTTGAAAGTGTGAGAATTAAAGATAACTTGTTATATGAAGAGATCCCAATACAGATATTAGACCGATAAGTTCGTAAATTGAGGACCAAGGAGATTGCTTCGGTGAAGGTCTTGTGGAGGAACCAATTCGTGGAAAAAGCCATGTGGGAAACAGAAGAAGACATGAAGTCCAAGTATCCACACTTGTTCGTTGGCGTAAATGAGGATCTTGAAGGTAAACTTCCATAATCAATCTTGAAGATTTATGTGTAATAAGTCTAAGAATCTTGTGATTTGAGTTAGTTTTGTTTGCATCGCTATCATTCGAGGACGAATGATCCTAAGGAGGAGATATTATAACACCTAGTGAAAAGACAAAAATATCCCTAGAATTGACCATGCGCATAACACGTATTCCTACGCTCCATTTGCAAATCTGAGACTGAATTTGCTATCAGTGCAAAGAACTGAGTCGAAAAATGGTCTCGACTCGACTTTAACGCAAAAAAACTCAAATTATTTTTTTTCAAAAAAATAAAAATAGTGAGGTTTTCGTGCCCCTTCCATGATGCGCTAAGGATGCAGAACCACACTTGGGTTTTTCCAAAAATTTGACGAACTAGAAATTCGCAAAAAATGGCCATTCTACACTAGTTCGCGCCGCGTACTAATGCAATTGGAGGCTGATTTTCTTCTTGTAATGCGGAGGGACAATTCTGGCCTTCCCTATACCCCATAATCCTAAACTAAGGAGTTTTAAGTCATATTTTATCCAAAAAATCATTTTTACTCTTGCATTCTCTCAAAACAAGAAAAACTTCTCAAGAACTCATGCTCAAAAAAATTCATGAACGATAGTAGGGCTTACGGATTCTTTCCAATTCCTCAAGAAGTCATTCCCAGGTATATAAGGCCTTTTAAAAGTCTATATTACTATTATTTTGGGATTTAAAAATCCCTAATTTCATGTAAGTTTCTGGTTAAACTGTAAGATCAAGAATTTTTATCCTATATTAGTAAATTCCATCCATATGTTGGTCTATGCACTCCTCTTTATATGAAATTATGTCTCTCACTAATTTTAGTATGAAGTTACGTAGTTGTACTATAATTACTGTAAATGATGTATTCTTGAGAATCTTGAATTTATCTCAAGAAAAGAAAAGTTAGCATATGTATAGTTTGAATCAAGTTAAAGAGTATTTTCTTGAAGATTTCTTGGCACTTTAGTTGAATAACCTAGCATGCTTAAAAATATGTGAAAGATACTAATTCCAGTGAAGTTAAAGATCTCAGTTGAGGAAATTAAGTAGTAAGTAGGGTAAAGTCCCCGAGAAAACCAGATTTTAATAAATTCCAAGTCTTTAAGTATAAGCTATATAAAAGTATTTTGAGAGTAGTATTGAGCATGGATATGGGTGAGAGTAGAATTAATTACTTGAACTCATAAACTATGTAGTCAGCATAGGATAGGTTTGTACTACAGTACCTTCCTCATTAGCCACTGAGATGACCCAGTTTTGGGATGGATCGACTCCCCTAGTTCTTCGTACCCTACCCTGGCAAAGTACAGGACGACTCTGGCAGCGTGGGCAAGACGCTCTGTCACCATGAAACTCATAGTGGTGGTTGTCGGTTAGAGAAACTCCCCAAGTTAAAAGATATATTTTTCTTACCAATTTTCAGCATGTTAATTCCAGCATACTATGTATTTATTACCATTGTTACTTCGTTATGTGATATGTTTATGTCTTGTAAGAATTATTATGTTATTCTGAGTTACTGTTTTAGTCATCTTACATACCGTACATTCCATGTACTGAAATCCTTAGGACCTGCATCGTTTTATGATGCAGACACAAGTGACAGAGCTTCTCAACAGCCGCTTCGTTGAGGAGTAGACAGCTTCCAACCAACTGGTGAGGCCTCTTCTCAGTCAGAGGCTTTTGGGTTATTATGTTTCGTCTCAACTTTTACTTTTTTTGTTCTGTCTTCTTGGGGCGTTTCCCAATAGTCCTTTCAGACAGCTTTAGTAGAGGTTCCATAGACGATATGCTAGTGTTCTAGTTTCAGTTATTCAGTTGTTGCTTATGCACTTTTACATTCAGTATGTAGTCAATTCATGAGTTAGCTTGTTACTTTATCGCTCTTCCACCATTGTTAAGTCTTCCACTGAGTAAGTATTCAGGCCAAGTGGTTCACTTGGGACCAAAAATGGTTTCCGAGTGCCAGCCACGTCCAGGTTTTAGACTCGAGGCGTGATATTTATTTTGATAAGATTAGCTTTATTTTGATTTGAGGTACCCATGGGTCTGTCATTGACATCATTAAATAGTTTATAGAGACTTCGTAGACTAGAGTTGGTTTGTTGATCGGATATTATATTGAGCTAGATTCTTTCATACTAGCCTAATTGATTTGATGTGGTTTTATAAGACCCAGATTGCCCACCTTTTATTATCATAATCTTCCGCTGATTTGTCAAAATATATTGATTGAGTGAGTGTGATGAGACCAACTGGTTCGCTTGGGGACTAACAATAGTCTCTGAGTGCCGGCCATGCCTAAGGTACCCTCACGGGGCATGACATATACACATAATTTTATTTTTAGTTTCTATTTTGCAACATCTTCTTAATTAATATAGTTGAAGCTAATCATGTATTCATGGTTAAAATGGTGAAATTATTTTACCCTATGTATTATATATAATTTTTTGTTTATAATAATGCAATATACGAAATTTAATATATTATTCAACTTATAGCTATAAACGTCTTCTAATGATTTTTTAATTAACAATATATGATTTTCAAAATTATATTCTTGTTTTTGGTTTTCCTTTTAAAAGCCCCACATATTGAATTAATGGCTCATTAGTCATTGGGGAATTCATATAATGTTATTTCTTGATTATATTTAGATAAAAATTAATTGTAAAATTGAAAATTCACGCATAATTTATTTTACTAAATTGTGTATTATCAAATAATTGGTAAAATTTTTAATTAGAGAAACTATTTGTTTATATCTATTATTGGCATGAAGTTTAATTGTTTCCTCCAATTGATGAAAACCCGGTATTAGATGAAAATAAATTTTAAAAGTATATATTCTAATTATGTTTTACCTTATATGACATATATTAAAATTATTCTAATTTAATATAATATCCTACATAAAATACATCAATTTTAAATATTAAGTAATAATTAGGTATTGAGTGATCTTTTATTTATCTATTTTGAAACATCCTTTTGATTAGTATTATTGGCGTAACTAAATTTTTTTATTCGTGGTTAAAATTGATTAAATAACTTTATCAGCCACTATATGTATTAATTCTTGTTCGGAATATTTATAATACAAGAAAATTTATCCCTATATTGCACTATTTTGATGGCTTATGGATCACCAGTTATATTTGTTATTAGTATAAATGACCTCTAGTGAAGTAATTATATTATGAATATAAATTGCATATTTAAATAATTTTTAAAATACTTCAGTATTGACAGTCAAAATTCAAAACTTCAGATATTATAAAAATCGACACATTATAAAAACTACAAAAATTATATAATTTATAAGTATTAACTCTATTTAATAAATTAAGAATATCACACATTTATATTGTATTCATACTTTATTTCTCAATTAATAATCTTATTATGAATCTTTAAGATTTTACGAGTGAGAAAATTATAAACATTGAGGTGGGGAAGAAATAATAATCGCAATGCTCTGGTTTTAGTAGCTGGACTAATGAATATAGTATAACTATAATATTGTATTTAATTATAAATTTTGCATTGTATATATCAATTTTGTATCTACATAAATGTAAAATATTGTGAATAGGTAAAGTCAAATCAATGTTATAAATAAAACAAAGGCAATTTACTAAATTTATAGTTTTGTCAATATATCTAAAAGAAATATTATTCTCAACTCTTTTTTTAATTATTATTATTATTTGTAATTAATTAATTGGATGATTTTTTTTGAAATAGCTTTTTAGTTAATATTGTTGAAGTAACAGATCTTGCATTTCCCGAATTATATTCTTATTTTTTCCTTTAAAGAAAAACACACACGCTATATAAATTCATTAATCATTGAATAATTATATGTAATTTTATTTGTTATATTCAAAGAATAGTCAATAATAAATTTTGAAATCTATACTTACTCTAACGAACTAAATTTTGTGCTACTGAGTAATTATTATCACTTTAAGTAGAGAAATATTTATTTTTATTTGTTATGAATTTTAATTGTCTTCTTCAATAGAAAATTCTGTGTTAAATGAAAAATATATATTTTAAAAAATGTATATTCTAATTATGTATTACTTTATTTTACATACATTAAAAAAGATGCAATTTAATATAGTATGCTACATAAAGTACATATGTTTTAAATATTATTACTGATAATTAGGTATTAAGTGATATTCTATATTTTTGCAACATCCTCTTAATTAGTATTATTAGAGTAATTGAATAATTTATCCTAATAAAATTGGCGAAATAATTTTCAGTTACTATAAACTATGAATTCTGCTATAATTTTAAAAAAATTAATGTGCTATTCAAGATATAGTTATAAATATCTAATTTTACATAATTTTTTTTTAAATATAACTTTCAAAATCATATTCTTATTCTTTTGTCTTGAAATGATTCATTGTATAAATAGTACACTAATTATTGAAGAATTGGATAAAATTTTATTTACTTGGTTATATTTGAAGAAAAATGCAATTATAAAATTTTAAATCCACACTTAATTACTACCTTTTACTAAAATTGTATTATTGAATAATTAATTACAATTTCTAAATAGATAAAATATTTATTTATAGTTATTTGTAACGTGAACTCTAATTGTCTCTGTCACGATCCAAGCCTAGGGTCTAGACGAGACACGGCGAATGGGAAGTCCAGACACAACCCAACAAGCCTCTTAGCATATTATGTACATCTTTGGTTGTGGAAGTAAAATAAAACAATAGCACGAGTCAAATATTAAAAAGGAAAGCGGGACTAAGGGAAGTCTTTCATAATCATAAAAACATAAGGAGAGTCGAGCTCATAGCATATACAAACTTAGTATCCAACAACACCTCTACTTAAGAATGGAGCGCGGGGACCAAGACATTTTTCGGGCTCACCCTCATAATAATAAATATCCAACATAAAGAAGAAGTCTCAACATAGCATGAATAATATGGATATTGTCCTGAGAGTTGAGGACTCATTAAAGCTTTCTTCAAAGAACCAAACTAGCCATGTGGAGGAGGATATTTGATAGGAGCTCTGGTCGCTATATGGTGATATCATGTTGACATGGAGTATACGTTAGTACATTTGAATATACTAAGTATACGGGGTGCAATGCAACAAGGATTGTAAGCCATAATAAACAAGATGCTTAGTCATAATCAATGAACATAAGCTCAATATGACATGTATAATTAATGCTTATGCTTTGTTCATCACAATAGCATGACATGAATAGCTCATCTAAATACCTTGTACTAGAGGGTGAAGAGTATAACATGGGTCATGACCCCTTCTAGTAGGTAGTGGATAGTACATGGTATTTAGTTGTACATGAGGGTAAGACATACAACATGGTTCATGACCCCTTCACATAGACATTAGGTAATGCATAATAATAAGTCATACATAAGGGTAACGTATACAACATGGTTCATAACTCCTTCACATAGACGTAAAATAGTAAGTAGTATTGAATCATACATGAGGGTGAGGTAAATAACATGGTTCATGACCTCTTCCTGTAGGTATAAGATAGTAAGTAGTGTTGAATCATACATGAGGGTGAGGAAAATAACATGGTTCATGACCCCTTCGTGTAGGTATAAGCCTTGTACTAGAGGGTGAGGCAAACAACATGATTTATGACCCCTTCAATTAGGCTTTACAATTCAAAAGAACATAAAACTTAGCATAAGGGTTCAATGGTTCACTTGTAGATCATAACGACTCATCATGATTTCAATTCATGCTTCGAAGCCCATAAATATCTTAAAACACTTGACTTGTAAATCATGTAATAGTTCATCAACAACTTGAGAATTCTTGTCATAAAATTTTATCGAACACATGGTGGGTCCATGATACTTGTTCAAAATCATACAATTCGAGAGTAAAATAAGGTGAATAAACTCAATGTAAATCAATCCATTAATATTGCGATAAAACCCTCATATAGAGTATCTTGAAATCCATCACAAAAGCTCATATTAGTTCATGGTTTCATAGCTCAAATCATGTAGAGTCTCAATAGACAAAACCAATTCATGGAATAAGCATGAAATAGATATTCATGCATAATCAATCAATACTTAATAAAACCCCAACACAACTTATGTTCATATTTCATAATAAGAGATACCCATAGGTAAGATAACTTGAATTCATACAATTTTCAAAAAAAGAGAAGGTTGGGCTTCATGAGTGAAAGGACCCATGGATGAAGACCCATATACCTTAAACTTGGATTTCCTTGAAATTGAGTTGAGGGAAACTTGAAGCTTGAGATGGGTTCTTGATTTCCAAAATCAAGCTTGAAATCCTTGAATTTGAATGAGGGATTTGATAAATTCTTGGAGACGTTTTAGAGAGCGTTTTGTGAGTTATAGAGTTAAAAAATGGCTAAGTATGGAAGATTTCATATTTAAATGGACAATAAGTCATCACCCAAATGCCCCGGACGAAATAAGAAAAATGAGGAAGAACTTACACTGTTCCATACCCCTGGCGTGACGCAGACCAAACGCGCCTGACAAAATACACTACTTCGGGCCCCTGGCATATCGTGACTAAGGAGTGGACAGCTACTGGAATTCAAAAATTAGCAAAAATTATTTTTTGCTACAGATCTTCTAAAATCCCGTGGACTCCATTAAGGATCTATGTTGAGCCCTTTCCTATTTGCCTTGGTGATGGATGACCTGATGCGATCTATCCAGGAGGAGTTTCCATGGTGTATGCTATTTGTAGATGATATGGTACTGATTGATGAGACTCGGACTAAAGTTAATGATAGGTTAGAGGCTTGGAGACACACCTTGGAGTCCAAATGATTCAAACTAAGCAGGACCAAAATAAAATACTTAGCGTGTAAATTTAGTGTTGCGAGGGACGAAGTAGACATTGAGGTGAGGGTTACCACTCAACTTATCCCCAAGAGGGAAAACTTTAAGTATCTGGGGTCCATCATCCAGAGTAGTGGTGACATTGACAATGATGTCACACATCGTATTGGGGCAACATAGAATAAATGGAGGCTTGCCTCGGGAGTATTGTGTGACAAGAAGATACCACCTAAACTCAAAGGTAAGTTTTACAGAATGGAGGCTAGACCATCTCTGTTGTATGGGGTGGAGTGTTGGCCAATAAAGAATGCATATATTTAGAAGATGCATGTCGCAGAGATGAGGATGTTAAGATGGATGTGCGGTCACACCAGGAGTGATAAGATCAGGAATGAGACCATTCGGGAGAAGCTAGAGGTGGCACATATGGCTGATAAGATGAGGGAAGCGAGACTGCGATGGTTTGGACATGTGCAGAGAAGGAGTACTGATGCTCCTATTCGGATGTGCGAGAGGTTAGTTTTTGGAGCTACACGGAGGGGTAGATGTAGACTGAAGATGTATTGGGGGGAGGTGATCAGACAAGATATGGCGAAATTTGATCTCACCAAGGACATGACCTTAGATAGAAAGGAGTGGAGGTCGGGAATTAGAGTAGTAGGTTAATTGGTTGGTAGGATTAGGTAGATGTTTGGCCTTGGGATATAGTAGGGTAGCAGGAATAATCGTGTTTATATCATGTTTGTCACTATCTGTCGTATGTGTGTTAATTTTATCATATTTACATATTGCTATGTGTTTTTCATTTTTAGTCGCCCTTTCTATTCCCTTTCTTTCCTTATTGTCATATATAGCTTATTCTGCTTATGGTTTTTTGAGACGAGGGTTCCGAGGAAACAACCTCTCTATTTCTATGAGGTAGTGGTAAGGTCTGCGTACATTCTACCATCTCCAGACCTCACTTCTAGGATTCCACTGGGTATGTTATTGTTGGGTCTTCTAACATCCGAGTTATACCCATTTCCCATGCAATTTTATCCCCTGATAAAAAATATGAAGTCGGATTTTCGAAATCATGCACAGATTTTGAGATTTATAAAAATTATGATTATGGGCATTTTGAAGCACATGAGGGGCGTTTCAGTCTCTTTCAGTAGAGAGATTTATTTGAAGAAATACAATAGTTTTATTAAAGATATATGACAATTATATGTTACTCCTTCTGTTCCTTTTTAGTTGTTATATTACGCTGTTTGAGAGTCAAATTGAGTGATTTTTAAAGCTAATTTGTTACTCCCAGTGAAATTACCAAAATACCCCTAGATGAGAGTACACTTGCATAACACATCTTCCTAAACTTTTTTGGCAAATTCGAAGCCGAAAATATAATCAACATAAAACTTTATGTGGAAAAAATGATCTTGGTTGATTTTTAAAGCAACAGGATCAAAAGATAATTTTTAATGCAAAAACACAATTCCAGAAGAGTGCGCGACATGTCAACGTCGTGGACTTTATCGAATTTGCACTTAATGGTGATTCACTTTTTCTATGAGATTAGAAAATTGATCAAGCAAGGAGAGCAGAAACTGAGGGAAAAAAACCTAGTCTTACGGCACGATCACTATATCTTTGATTTTTCTTTATCTCTCCTCGGCTTAGTCCTGACCTCCGCTTCATAGTCCGAACCTCGAAAGGGGGAGCATAGGAGTGCTTGGCCATAAATTTTCAACGAAAATTATACTAGGCGTGTCCAAGTCCTCAACGCGGACTTGTCTCACTATAATACAAAAATTTCAGTTTTTTCGAAGGGCATTACAGACTTTTTTCTACCTCTCCTAAACTTAATTCATGACCAATATAGGTTATTTTTGGCCTAAAAAAGGTTCCTAAACCCATTCTAATGTCCCTTACGCTAAAACTAACTCGAGACCCAGTGCTAGAGAGAGGAGAATAGAGTTGGAATTGAAATAATTCAAGTAATTCAAGCCGGAGTCTTACAAATTTAATTGTCTACCTACATCCCAGGTATGTAAGACTAACATAAAGCATGAAAATGTTCTTCCATGTGTGCCTAAGACTTGTGATAGTTTATTTGTGAATGAATTGAATCTCTATGAAGGTTTTGATGAGAATTTCATGACACATACACACACACATATTCTAACTAATATTGCATAATAAATATTTTTATGAATTGTTTCTTGAACAAATGATTTGAACTCCTATTTTAAAGTATAAACCCTAGACTTTTTTTAATTAAAGAATGCATGAATGAACCAAGAATAGATTCTAGAGACTTAATTTTGAGAATTTTGACTGTGATTGTGATGTAAGCATGATGGTAAGTTGATAGAACATGATAGTCCTGTGAGTCATCAAATCTAAACTCTAAAGATTGGACTGAATTGAAATTCCTCCCATGCGATTGTCCAATGGTTGATGGAATTTATTGGTGGAATTGTCGAAAGATTGATTTGATAAAGCTGATGAACCGAAAGAGCCCATTAAGAGACTCACTAATTTTTTGTTTAGAATATTGATTGTTGTATGAGCATTAAGTCTTAAGAGGAGTATCGAGCACCAAATTGAGTAAGAGAAAATTTGTCTAAAACTCAATAACTATGTCACCAAACATAGAAGAGGATTGAAACCGTTAAGTCAGGTGTTTTCTCTTGATAGGTCCATGAAAGAATAAAGGACTTGATTGATTGGACCCATTATGGGTTGATTCGTTGTTTACCTTGGCAAGTACTGAATAGTTGTGGTGGCATCAACGAGATTGTTGTATGATTACTAGCTCATAAAGGATTATTGTTGGATATTAGAAAACCAGATAGGTTCTATACTAATTGTACTCCGATTCGATTAGATTGAATTCAGATTGGATTGGATCTGTACTGATTGGTTATTATGTACTCTTTATTCTTGCTTTAGATAGACTGACATATTGATTGAGTATTTCTGTGTTGATTATTGTTCTACCAATATCTATTTCATTTAGCCATTTTACATACTCACACATTCCACGTCCTGATATCTATTTGGCTCTGCATCGTTAATGATGTAGATACAAGTACTAGGGATCATTAACAGGTGCACTCTTGAGGATCTGTTGCAGTCAGCTAATTTGGTCAGCCCTCCCCAGCTTCTGGAGGATACTTCTTTACACTTTCATCTAGCTTGAGTTTGTACTTTATTTTCTTTTGATTGAGGTAGTCATAGCCTGTCATGGTACCATATAGATAGTTAGATAGAGGCTTCATATACTAGATTTGGGATTGATGATGTGGATTTTGTCTGACTAGTTTCTATCATACTAGTCTTGTTGATTTGTTTGACTACATATATATATATTTATTTATTTATTTATATTATGATTGAATGAATGTGATGAGGCCAAGTAGTTCCCTTGAGGACTAGCAATAGCACGTCTAGAGTACCCTCTCGAGGCGTGACAAACTTTGTATCACAGTACAAAGTTCAAAAGTCCTAGTAAGTATATGAAGCTGTGTCTAGTAGAGTCTTCTTTATAGATGTGTTGCGTACCATATTTTATAAGCGAGAGGCTATGGAACATTAGGAATGGTTACACTTCTTTCATATTCTAATTCATTCGATAGAGTTGACTCTATGAAGGCTTTCTTCTAATTCGTGCACTACACATTTACAGAATTATGATCATGCCTCCAATAAGTGTTGCCAAGGGAAGAGGGCGTCTGGCCAAACAAAATGCTAACCAACTAGAGCCCCAGAATCAGGATGAACCCATAGGCCCAGCCGCTCCTGAACAGCCACCACAGGCTGACATCTCAAATGTTGAGATGCACCAGGCCGTGCAGACTTTGGCCCAGGTTATGACAACATAGGTTACTAGATAAGGAGAGGCAGATAAGATGCTTTAGACATATCTAGGGTTCGAGAGTTCTTAAGGACCAACCCTCCTAAGTTCACAGGGTCTACACCCAATGAGGATTCTAAGAACTACATTGATGAGCTACAGAAGTGTTCCAGGTGATGCATATGACCAATATTGACAGGGTTGAGTTAGATCCCTACCAGCTCAAATGTGTTGCCTGACTGTGGTTTGATTAGTGAAAGAAGGGCATAGGAGAGGGTGCTCCAGTTATGACTTGGGCAGTGTTTGAGAAAGCTTTCTTGGGGTGTTTCTTCCCCAGTGAGTTGAGAGAGGCCAAGGTAAAAGAGTTCACAGGTACCCATGATGGTGAAGAAGTATAGGCTTAAGTTCATGCAACTGTCTTGTTATGCCCTTGACATGGTTGCAGACATGAGAAGCCGGATGGGTCTATATGTTGATGGGTTGAATAAATGGCCGAAGTAGAATGAGAGAGAAGTTATACTTGTGATCAACATGGACATAGGTAGAATGATTATCTATGTTCAGCAAGCTAATGAGGAAAGGCAATTAGATAAAGAGGAGATCAAGAATAAGAGGGCCAAAACATTTGGCCATGAGGTTGGAAAGAGAGGAAACAGGAATAGTTCAGTCCGGGCTAGCATCTTTATCTGCTATTGCACCGATACACAAAAATTGGAAAGAAAAAAATCTCAAAATTTTAAAGACTAGGGATCTCAGTCATAGACTAATGTGGATCTAGGTTCACAAGGTAAGCCACCATGTGGCAAGTATGGCAAGCTACACTTGGGAAAATGTCGTGAGGAAGGAGATGCGTGTTACAAGTGTGGCCAAATAGGTCACTTGAGATTGTCCAAAGTGAGATAAAAAGGCTCAATCTTCTGAATCAACACCACCAACTAGAGGGAATTAAAAGGGTGCTACTTCTGGCGGAAGCGGGGCTACAAACCATTCGTATACCATGGGCAATCTCTAAGATTAGGAAGTTGCACCAGATATTGTGATGAGTATGCTTCGAGTATTTATCTTTGATTGTTATGAGTTACTTGATTTTGCATTCCACTTTATCTTTTGTAACTACTTATATGGTTAGTAGATTTGACAATTCTTCCTGAGTGTTTGCTTAAATCCTTTACTGTTTCCACTTCTGTTGGTGAGTCTATCCTAGCTGAAAGGGACTATAGAGATTGTGTAGTATCTATCCGTCATAGGAATACCTTTGCTGATTTGATAGAGTTGGAGATGATTGATATCTAAGTGATCCTTGGCATGGATTGTATCCATGTCTACTATGGCTCCATTGATTATAGGACCCAAACTGTTAAATTTCAATTCTCGAATGAACTGGTCCTAAAATGGAAGGAAAATTCTGTTTCACCTAACGGTAAGTTTATTTTCTACCTTATAGCTAAGAAGCCAATCTCTAAAGGTTGTATCTATCAATTCGTGCAAGCTAAGATTGATGATGTTGAATCTCCTATGCTTGAGTCAATCCCGATTGTGAATGAGTTTCCTAAACTGTTCCCTATGGAATTTCCTGGAGTCCTTCCTGATAGAGAGATTGACTTTGGGATTGATGTTCTTCCTGATACTTAGTCTATATCTATTACACCTTATAGAATGACCTATACTGAGTTGAAAGAATTGAAAGAGCAACTGAAAGATTCGTTAGATAAGGGTTTCATTAGGCAAGTGTATCTCCTAGGGGTTCTCCTATCCTATTTGTGCGAAAGAAAGATCGGTCTCACAGAATGTGTATTGATTATATGCAACTGAACAAGGTCAAAATAAAGAACAAATACCCTCTCCCTTAGGATAGATGACTTGTTTGACCAACTTCAAGGTGCCTCTTACTTTTTAAAGATAGACCTTAGATCTGGTTACTATCAGTTGAAAGTGAGGGAATATGATACCCTAAAGACAACCTTTAGGACTTGTCATGGCCATTTTGAGTTCTGGGTCATGTCTTTTGGGTTGATTAATGCATCAGCAACCTTCATGGATTTAATGAACGTAGTATTTAGACAACACCTTAAAATGTTTGTGATCATGTTCATTTACGATATTCTGGTGTATTTTAGAGGTGAAGAGAAGCATGCCAGCCACCTTAGAATTGTTTTCTAGACTCTCAAGGACCATGAATTATGTGCAAAGCTTTCAAAGTGTGATATTTGAATCAAGTCTGTGGATTTTCTAGGACGTATTGTCTCTGGCGATGTTATTTGCATGGACACTCAAAAGATTAAAATGGTTAAGAACTGACTCAACCTCTCCAACTGAAACAAGGAGCTTCTTGGGTTTAGTAGGCTACTACAACAAATATTTTGAAGGATTTTCCTCCATATATTCGCCATTGACTAGACTGACTTAGAATAAGGTCAAGTTACAATGGTCTGATGAATGTGACAAGAACTTCGAAGAGCTAAAAACAAGACTGACTACTGCCCCAGTGTTGACCTTGCCTGAAAGGATTTATGGATTCATAATTTACTATGATGCCTCAAGAGTAGGATTGGGGTATGTATTGATGCAGAAGGGAAACGTTGTTGCTTATGATTCCAGACATCTCAAGGTCCATGAGAGGAATTATCCAACCCATGATCTTTAGTTAGCATCGATGGTATTTGCACTCAAGATTTGGCGCCACAACTCATATGGAGTGTATGTAGATATGTTTACTGATTACAAGAGCCTGCAATATGTATTCAATCAGAAAGAGCTCAACCTAAGGTAGTGGAGATGGCTGGAGTTGCTCAAGAATTATGATATGAGCATTACCACCGAGGTAAAGTAACATTGTTGTGGATGCTCTTAGCAGGTTGACAATGGGTAGTACTACCACCCATGTTAAGGAAGGAAAGAAAGAATTGGCTAAGGAAGTGCATAGATTGGCCTGATTAGGATTTCAACTTGAAGAGTCTAACGAAGGTGGAATTAATGTTCAGAATGGGTCTACATCATCTCTAGTGACAAAGGTAAAGGAAAAAAGTATGACCAAGATCCAATTATATTTCAGTTGAAGGAAGCTGCCCTTAAACAAACGGTGATGGTTTTCTCCAAAGGGGGAGATGGTGTATTGAGATACCAAAATAGATTATGCGTTCCGAATGTTGATGGCGTTCGAGAGAAGATTATGGTTGAAGCTCACAATTCTAGGTATTCCATTCATCCTGGCTCTACCAAGATATACTAAAACTTGAAAGAAATCCAAAGGACTTGATAAATTTAGCTACAAAAATATATTGTACAATTGGTTAGCTAGTGGATTTAACTATATGATCTTCTTTGAACTGAAAGATGGGGAGTTGTGGAGAGACTTTGTTGGGCATGCAACAAAAGTGAAATGAACTGTCTGATAATATGACCTTTAAAATGAATTTGGGATATTGAAAAACTTCTAAAGAACTCAAGCACAATAGGAAAGAAGAGGAACATGAAGTTCTCTAATTCAAAAGACCATGTCTTGAATGTTTTTTGGCAAAATAAGTGAATATAGAAAAACAGAAAGTTATTTTATATGCTTTAACAGGTTTGTTGCTTTAATAACTATTTTCTTGATCAATGATCGAGTTACTTCCTAAGATGCATGCTAGTTTTCTAGGACATCATTTATGACAGAGGCACTTGATTAAGCATTCTCTAGATTGCTGTTTGATGTTATGTAACGACTTTACGATTGTAAAGTACAAGTATAAGGTTCTTGATGCAACAAATAGTATGCATCTGCCATTGCAAAGGCATTGTAATCGCCCTTGCATGTGTTTAAACAATGATATTGTTTATGTGTCGCACAAGAAACATTTCCATTTTATGTCTCCTACTGAAAACATTTCTGTTTTCTGTAGCCTTGCTGGAGTTATATTTGTTCAGTAATTATCTGGATATATTTTTGGGTAACAGTATTTGTGCATTCATCTTTAGGGAAGTCACTGTCACCAAATATTAACAGGTAGAAAAGGCTGCGAGGACTCCAAAGTCCCCTTGGTTGCCATTCTCCTTGTTGATTGATGCAATATCCAATCTGCCGAGAAAATTAACCGCGTTACTAGCAATTTTGAGTCTTTTAAGGTTTATAGATTCACAAAATCTTTTCCTCTCTCATTTTATACCTGAATTTTTGTATCTTGAGAATTCTTATCTAAATTGAGAGCTGGCTTATATTTATTACACATGCCTTAAATTAAAGTAAGCTGTCTTATATTTAGTTGCAAAAGTAAAAAAATGGATTATCTTATCCAATTTTGTTGATGGATGCGATTTCTCATTCATTGCATATTCTATCCCACATAAATCAATTATATAAATTACGAGGGAATGAAATTACTGTCCAGTTACATTGTTTTATGCTGGGATTATCTTTTCTTCTTTGCAACGTCAAACCAGTTGAAGTGTTACTTCTTTAACTTTTGATTCAATTTTATATCATTCTTTTTTTTTTTGTTTACATCTTTGTGTTCTGTTTCTCTTTGGTAGGTACCATCTAAATCCATTGAATTGGTTCAGCCAAAGCAAGAGTCACAAAGTGCCGCCTCTGAATGAAATAATGCCAATTACAACATATTGAGTAACCATCTTTTATGTGGAATGCCTTCTCCCTGTTGTTGTATAGTTGGAATTCCTTTCCTGCAGTAATGTGGTAGTAAAAACATTTCATATTTTGTCCTAGAATGTTGATGCGCAAAGTAGTTGGTTTTTTTTTTTTTTCCTGAACTGGCTTAACAGTTTAGTTTTAGCTACTCTTTGAAAAGAACACATATAAAGTATGCCTTTGAATTAAGTTTATATTTCATTCTCTTGTGTGAACTGCCTACCTTAGGGTGTTGGATGGTGGGGGAAGGTGATTATGTGTTACGACCCAGACCTAGAGTGATATGACGAATGGGAACCCAAAAGTCCCCAAACAAGCCTCGTAGCATCCATTTACACTTCATCGGTTTGGAAGTGCATATAAATAGTAAACAAATAATTCTTAGGGACAGAAAAGTAGGATTCACACTATGGGGATGTCATAAGGGATAGGGAGTAACACGGATTCACATAACACATAACACATATGAACTAAGGGGTGGATAAGCATGACTCACTCTATGGGGGCAATGAGGGACTTAGGATCTTCCACATCATAATGTAAACCATAACATAAGATCTTAATCAATCCAAAATGACATAATCATATTCATAAGCATATTCTCCAAATACAACACTTAGCATATAAAACATGCAAGAGTCTATAAGATATCCAACAATGCCTCTAATCATAAGATAAGACAGGGGCCAAGATATGTCTCAAGCTCACCCTCAAAGTTAATACCATAAACTAAACACATAGGTAGAGGAATGGTGGGTTGTCCTTGGAAGATAGGACCCACCACGATAAGCAAATCTCAAGATCCAAACTAGACGTCGTATGGTAGATGAATGCATTCCTCGGTCCCTACATGTTTAGATCATGTAGACAAAAGTATGCGTTAGTATACTTGAATGTACTAAGTATTCCGGTATGCAATGCACATGAATTCATTAGACCTACATTTCATTGTTAGATGACAAAGGCACATATATACAAAGGATCATATAACAAGAGAATAGTATATCAATATGCCATGAAATACATGATGCATGAATGTGAAAATACTTTATATATAATGAGGATGGGATCATAACTGACATGAGACCAAGTGAGCTATAACTTGGAACCCCATCGTATCCCCCACAACGAATAAAGAGGTGACCTACTTGCCAGAGGTAGATCCTTAACATTCTTCTTTTCTTCTTTTCTTTCCTCCTTGGGGCATATACATATACATATGTTAGGCACATAGTTCAAGGGAAAGGAGTATAGACCCTTGGGGATAGCCCACCCTGCCTCGAATCTCATCGGTGCTAGGTCATCATCCCACCAGAATACATATATATACATATACATACATGCTTGTAAAAGAGGCATAAGACTTTGAAATTGTTTACACGCATTCTTATACTTAAAAGCCAAATCACATTCTTCATAATCATGCATAATAGGATACAAAGACAAAACATTCTTCATGAATACTTTTCATGCATAGGAATAGCTCCTTTAGAGCACCTTCTTGAGAGATGAGTATGGACCCTTGGGGATAGCCCATCCTACCTCAAAACCTCAATCGATGCTCCCTTAAATATAATGGTGTAAACACCCATAATTGCTCAATGAGCCTTCATCATAGACATATATGTGATCACATTCTTGTCATAACTATAATCTTCTCAAAATCATATACATAAACATCATTGGATCTTGACCCACTTCATAAACTTCATAAAAACCATAGTCATGTAGGAATATGTCATGAATGAGATGAGAATAGCATGGGTAATAGAGATTCAAACTTAAATCAACAATACATTATGAGATTCAAGTAAAAACATAAGTAAAATTCACATTTAAATCATAATATAGATTATCCATGCACAAATCAATCTTTAAAGGGGACATGCACTTTCATAACTTCAATGCATTTCATCATATTAGAGCTTAATTCACTTTAAAATCAATTAATAAACATAGCTCATACATCAATTGAATTTAGTAAACCATAATATTGAAAACCCATATATAGGGTAAGCTAAATTCCATTAAAATTACTTGGAAAGAGTTTGGATCTTCTTGGTTGAAAGGGACCAAGAATCAAACTCACATACCTTAGCTAACCAAGAAGAAATGGGAAGAAATTTGGTGAAGAAAGAGCCCTTCCTTTATCCCCAAGCTTAAACCCTACAAGAGTTCTTTGATAGAGACTTGAGAGAATTTTAAATCCGAGGAATGAATTTGAATGAAAGGAATGAAGTTTAGGTCATTAGGTAGCATAGGAAGTCACAAAAGACCCTTAGAATAAACCATAATTAAGAAAATGCTATTAATGAAACGAGTTGAAAAATTGAAATTAACGTCTCAGGGAGGGCGTATACAATCCGTGAGGCACTATACAGATCATATACTTGCCTGTGAACCAACACTTAGAAAAAAATTCACTTGACGAAGGTCCGAAATGGTAATCCCACACTTAGAAAAATTTGACGAAATCATCCATAAGGAAGGCCACATGGGCGGCGGTCCCACTGCCCATACCACTTCCTTCAGAAAAATTCTCGCACAATGAAGTTATGAGATAGTGATTCCATACTTGGAAAAATATCACTCAGGAAGTCATACAGAAGGCCATACGGGCGATACCACTTTGTGTGGGTCGTGTACTTGGCCGTCCCACCATACTTGGTCCCAAAATTGTGGGATTTCAAGCTAAGGCCACTACACGACCCACCACACGATCCATGAGGTGTCGTAAGGACCATGAGGGGTCCATGTGTGGTGTGCCTTAGTTTAAAATTCCACACATTAGGGCAAACACCCTAAAAGGCCAAGGGACACTACATAGAGGCTCCACAAGTGTGACCTCACACGGACCGTGAAGGCTCTCATGGAGCGTCAGCTTGGTCTAAAACTTTCCAAAACCAAAATTTTCATGATTCAATGAGATTGTACAACGTCCGGGTC
The DNA here is from genome assembly GCA_011800125.2 of Solanum clarkiae. Taxonomy (NCBI): domain Eukaryota; kingdom Viridiplantae; phylum Streptophyta; class Magnoliopsida; order Solanales; family Solanaceae; genus Solanum; species Solanum clarkiae. Next base: position 7,430 of record JAABOM020088764.1, on the reverse strand, counting down.
CTTAAACTATGGGTATGGATGGAGCCACCTTAGGAGAAAGATAGTCTAATGTACACTCTTTGCTGAAAAATTATATGGTACACAAAGGTTAAATATTTGTCACACACCGGGAGGGTATCCTAGACGTGGCCGGCACTCAGAGACTATTGCTAGTCCCCAAGCAAGCCACTTGGCCTCATCCCACTCACCCTATCAACATATTTAACAATCAGCAAAAGACTATGATAATAAAATATGGACAATCTGGGTCTTATAAAACCATATCAAATCAAGTAGGCCAGCATGAAAGAAACTAGCCTAACGTAATATCTGATCAACAACTCAACTCTAGTCTATGAAGTATCTATCACTATCAATTGATGCCAATGAAAAACCCATGACTACCTCAATACAAAAAAAAAAGAACTTGTCTATAGTCTGACTCTAGTATTTAGATGAAAATAAAATGAGAATCCTCCGAAGTAAGGGATGGCTCACCAACTTAGCTGAATATAGTAGATCCTCAAGGATATGCCTGATGACGATCTCTAGTACGTGTCTCTGCATCATGAAATGACACAGTCTAAATGGATGTTGGTACATGAAATGTACGAGTATGTAAAATGGCTGAATGAAATAGACATAGGCAGAATAAACAAATCTTATGATACTCAATCAGATGTCAAATATCTATCTAAGCAAGAATGAAGAGTAGACCATGACCCATTAATACCATCCAATCTAGCTCAATCAAATCAGCTCAGAGTACTATCAGTATGGAACTTATCTGGGAGTTTCTCTTCTTCAACAACAATCACCTATGAGCCAGTGATCATACAATAATCCGGCTGATGTTGACACAACCATTCAATACAAGAACAACTCAGATCCATAGTGGATGCGGTTCCTTTATTGCTCTCAGGGACACTTTATCACAAGGAAACATCTTCCTTAACGGTTCAATCCTCTCCTACGTTTGGCGATGTAGTTAATGAGTACGAGTTGGATATACTCTTACTCATTTCGGTGTCCGATACTCCTCCTAAGATTCAATGCTTATAATACCTTCCGTCTCACTCAATAATCTCAATTAGTCTCATAAGACTCTCGTCATCTCATCAGTCTATCTCAATTGGGCGGTCCGGCCTATTATATCAATCATCTCATTAACTCAATTCTCAATTAATCTCTCAAAAGCACTTAGACCAATCATTAGAAGGATAGTCAATTAGACCAATCTCTAGAATTCAATTATGAATACTTTTGGGACCATAAGTTCTATCAACCTATCATGCTCATATCACAATCACAATTAGTATTTTCAAATCAAGGCTCTAGACTTAATTCCCTAGGTTCAGTCATTCATCTTTTATAAAATATCATATAGAGTTTATGCAGTAACTCATAAAAGTATTTTATAAGCAAAATCAAGTATATTATGATCATTAACATGTGAAAATACATAGGATGTATAATTTATAAGAAAACATTCATGGAAAAATAGGTATAGTGACTCAATACATACATCTATCAATCTCTCTCCATCAAGGGGCACATGGAAGAATAGTTTCATGCTTTAGTTTAGCCTTACATACTTGGAATAAAGGTAGACAATCAACTTGGCATGAATCCGGCTTGAATTCTCGCATTCTCACTCTTCTCTCTTCTCTTTAGCCTTAGGTCTTTTCTTAGAATATTTAGAAAATCTTAATAATAGGTTAAAAAACCCCTTTTTTATGATCAAAATGCTCCTCACAAAAAGATAAAAAAAGTTCATCTCGGGATACCCAATCCTCTTCGCGGATTTGGGTGCTTTTTGGGTTTTTTCGTCAAAAATTTTTTGATCGAGTTTTCTAATCCCTTAGAAAATATTGGGATCACATCCAAGTGTGAATTTACGACAAGTCTGCGACATGGACATGTCGCGCATTCTTTGTGGAATGTGTTTTAGCATCGAGAAATTATCTTTTGATCTGGTTGCTCTAACAATCAACCAAGACCATTTTCTCACATAATTTTTCTCGCTGAACGCATTTTCGACCTCGAATTTATCATCAAAGTTAGGGAAGACACGAGCACATCTCTCATCTAGGGGATTTTGGTAATTTTCTAGGGTGTTACATTTCTCCCCTTTGGGATCATTCATTCTTGAATAAAGAGTAAAGATGGACATCAAGGTATGAATAATAATCAAGGTTCCTCTTGCCAATCAATCAACCAATAAAGCTATTGATCAATCCACAATCTAGAAGATCGCTACTCAGACGCAAGAAATAAACAAATCAACTCAAGTTAAGGGTAGGATATTGCCTTTGACATTCTCACTATTGGGCACAAATGGAACATTAAGACTCAATCAATTCGAATTATTTAAACATCTCAACAATCAGTCATTCGAACTCAAGAAGAAAGTCATTCACTCTAATCTGTAATTAGACCATCGTGACATATAAGACTCTATGGATAACTCTCAAGCTCAGCTCCTTATCTCAATTGTTGTTCCTCTTCATAGCATTTCAGTCCATCAATTTAAGATTATAGCGCCTATTCAAATCTATGTCTAATCATATCCTCTCATTCCATTTCATACCTAACTCTAAGTCCCAATGCTCTAGTCTTAAGATGATCATACTTATACCAATCTTACCCCTTAAAATCTATACTTCATATCTCCATAGTAACTATTACTTAAGGAATACTACTTGTTGTCATCACTTTAACATACTCAGATGATAGCAACCACACATTCAATCCTATCACTGCAACCACTTTATGGCTTCTTTAAGGTCAACATCACTTGAGATTCTTCAAGCCTACCATAGTACATCTACACCCTCAATCGCATGAATTCTAATCATGAAAGACACTAATATTCTTTTACCTATCTATTAGACTCGTCAATATTTCTCTAAATCCTCTTCCACGTCTACAACCTTAAGAGGAAACAATATCACATCATTATCAGAATCGCTCTTCTGTTATCATCAGCATTTCTATCAAGATTGAAAAGTAAGATCCGTGAAAGGTCTTGGACCAAAAGATCATTAGAACTATTTAATCGTGAAATCTTATTTGAGAATCATTCATAATGAAATATGATCTCCCTTGTATATCAAGACTCATTCTGAGTTCACATGAGTATACATAGTGTAAAACTCAGGTCACATCTCATTCAACATAGGACTATATACTCTTAGATCAATGAGGTAAGATTAAGATTATGAATGATGTAATCGCCTTTCATCTTTGAAACTCAACATGAACGAGAATCAACATGTGGTACATGGGACTAGTCCATCGGAATGTCAATCATACACCAAATGGGAGTACAACACCACCTCAACTGAAATAAAGGAATGTAAGAGATGACAAGGAATTGATGTCTCATCTTGATCAACCCAATCACTATCGAGAATTTGAGATCTACTTTGGTTCATCACCTTATTATCTCCCCCTTATCTCAAAGGTCATTACTCTAAGTTTGCAAATCAATTCCCTTTACTAGCCATAAGTACATATCTCCACATGGTCAGGGAATCACTATTCATAGGAATATCTTAAAATCTTTTGGTATACTATAGTCGCATCTATATGTAATAGCCACTAAGACTCTTTTCAAGGATACTAATCTTAGCTCCTTCTTTTCTCTATGGAAATCTTTCTATATTTGCTACTCTTATTAGAGTACATAACCACTTTCCATGACTCTTATAATCTCTTATAATCTAACATTCTTTTGCCTGCTAACACTCAACTTCTATGCTCCCATAAATCCTTTTTCATAAGACTTAGACTATAATGGAGACTCATCATCATCTATCCATAAGCCCTAATCAACTTAGTTACTCGTGATGATAAGGAATGCTTAAATCAACCTACTCCACATTGATAACTCAATTGTACTACCCAGATCTTAAAGCTCCACACATCTTTACACAATCATGGATATACATCTCAAGCCTCTTCTTATCTATTGAGCTATCCTCGTTTCACTAGTCTTACCTAAGGGGCACTTGCACCCTACCCATAGCATCCCTTTCCTTACAAATCAGTGTATTCATATCAAATGTACACTATTGCAACCTTTTAGAGAAAATCTCCAACTAAGACGATCACCGTCACAATGGTATCTCCTCTTTAACACTACTCCTCAACATTCAAGCATAGAGTCTAGTATAGTATTAACATATGTATCACACACTTTCCTCATATTATACTAACCCATAACTACTAGGTAAAAATTAGGAATATAGGCTTACAAAAATCTCATAATGAATAATCAATTAACATATTTCCTCTTCACAACTCAAGTACATTCACCTATTCATTATGCCTCCTTACCTAGCTAAATTCATAACTATATAAATCTCATGGGGTTCTCATTTCAGAATTATAAGCCTGGTTTAGACCTATCAGATTGAAGGCACTCTGTTCCCCTACTCAACATCTATACTTCACTCTCACTAATAGAAATGTTAAAATATATCAGCATAGACCTCTTTCTAGTTTGAGCATGTTCTAACACATTCTAACAATAACTATTCCTCTACATCTCCTCATAAAAATCATAGGGTACTTATGAATCTTTCATAAAACTTATGACAATTGACTCATCACCTTGTTACTTACCTAATAGATATATAACTCTAACTACAAGCCTCAATCAGCCATCACTCTTGCTATCTCGTCCCTTCCTTTTCATTGTTTTCATTCTAGCCCTGGAATGACATCTCTACTTATGGTTTACAAGACCTCAAATCACAGTCTTAGGTGGTAACATTAAGCTATTCAGAGACATAAGTTTTCTCTCTCATGGATAATATCAAAAGCAAGTAAAGACTCGAATCGTACCCATCACTACATCTGGGGAGGCACCTCGAGAATCTTCCCGATCTTGACGACCACCCTCGGTATACAGATAGTCTGTGGCCCTATTTAAGCTAAAAGTATCACCTTTTTTATCTTCTCTATCTGGTGGTGCCAGTGTAGAGGCTTGAGTTGTTTTGGACCATTTTGGACAATTCCTCTGGAAGTCACCCTCTTGGCCACACTTGTAAGATCCAGTACTCCCTTCACAAAATTCTCCTAAGTGAAATTTGCTACACGTGCCACAAGGTGGCTTGCCTTGGGAACCTTGAGCCACACTAGCCTGTGACTTAGATCACTGAGCTCTAAGGTTATGAGGCCCTGCTTGAAAGTGACTCCTGTTCCTATTCCTCCTCGCCCTCATAAACTTCGGAGAGTTCATCCTCAAAAACCCACTGTCACGACTCGAAAATAGGTATGATGGCACTCGTCTTATCCCACCAAGACAAGTCAGCCTACAGCCCAACTATAACCTTAAAAGTGCGAAATTATAATACAAATGAAAGTTTAATTACGAATAATAAGTCAACTTAATGAAAATCCCCCAAAACCTGGTTATTACGTGCACAAGCTTCTAATGTACTACAACAGATTTGAAAGAAAACACAAGTATTAAATGATATTGTCTCTATAATAGAACAAAATCATAAAATAGGAGTAAGAAGTTAGCTGGGATGGCAAATAACTACCTCTTGCAATCTCCACAGGAAGCCTCGGACAAGAAAAAGTAGAGAGTATCAAGATAATCCGGGCTCGCAACCTACAAAATTATTGTAGCAAGACGGGTGAGTACCAAACACACGGTACTCAGCAAGTGAAACTAATTTAAAGTAAAATAATAAAGAACCAAGTAACTTCTTAACACCCAACCACATACCGCCAGACAACAAGCCTGCACTCAAAGAAAAATCCCAGCATAATATATACATCATATGTAGAAAATTACTAGAATGTAGATATAATCATCACTTAGCATTGGGCCTCTAAGGATCACAATCTCACAACTATTTTGCAATACAAGAATTCATAACCTTCACAATTGCACCATCCGAAAATTCTATGATCAAAGCCTATAATAGTATAATTCTCATTATCCCACTTTGAAGTTATAGGAGAAAATTCTACAATTTACCAAGTTCTCGCTAATTCATCAAGTGTCATTAAATCAATACCAAAACTAATCATGTAAAGACATAAACATGTCAAATGATATAATGAATAATTAGTCTCAATAGCACTCCATATAATCATAACAAGCCAGAGCATTATGGGATGAAAATGAATGCCGTGAGATGTAAATAATACTATGCAATGCAATACAATGTCAAGTAAAATGATGTATGTCTGTCCTATGATACATATCCGCTGATCATAAATATGCCTTAGACAGAACTCATGGGGGCCACACATGGACCACGTATCCGCCGAAACTATTTTCCTTCAGTAATTTTCATTTCATATCTAGCCGGAACCATTTCCCTTCGGCTTTTCATTTCTTATCTTTTTCACTAGATGGAACCATTTCCCTTTGTCTTTGTATTTCTTTTTTTGGATCATCTAGTAAACACATCGTAAATTCACAATAATCATGTTCATGGAAATAAAATTTGCAAGATGCCCACACAAATTCATATATCTCAAAAATCAAGAATGGGTAGCTCAATATCATAAATGTTGCAATATCATCAATCTCAATACCATCACAACCTTAGCAACATTCACATCTAAAAGTAAGTATCACCTCGATACCAACAATAAATAATCGCTATTTCACATATAATAAGTCTCCAACCTTAATTCACAAGTCAAATATCACCATAGGATAATTACGCAATTCAAAATATTTCAATCAAAGCCTACATAAATCCATCTCTATCCCAAAATACTCAATTGTATACACATTGGAGCATACGAGGTTCAACATATTTAACAAAAGGTTAGAAATCCACTTGCCTTATATAAAGTCTTGAGTCACGTCAATTCCCAAGCTTTTACCTTTCTATGACACTCCAATTCACCAAAATCTATTTAAATATAGTATCATAATATATAATGAATCTGAAGACACTAAAATTGATTAATTTGGTGAAAAAGATAAAATGGTCCAAAAATTTCATTGCCAGAAAAATACCGTCGGAATCTGGAAATTTATACATCAAAATATTCCCCAAGTGATAAGGAATTCAATGGTGAAAACCATTTCAAATACGGAGCTAACATGAGGAAAAAATCTCATGTTAAAATTTTTGAAATACATTAAAAATGCAGCAGTAACTCTACAACCTTTACCTCAAATGAAGCAACTAAGTCAGTTTCTGAAGCTGCCACGGTATTCTCATCGGAAAATATACAATTTAGCCTTTTCAATAGCTCAAATCCAATCAAAATTGAGAGATAAATCGTTGGTTGAAGTTTGGGGAAAGTTTGCGATCTTCTTTCCTCTTTCTTGGAGAAAATCCTCAATCTTTGCAGTTCTTTTTAAGCGAAAGAACTTGGATGAACATTGACTGAAAGAATTATCTTTGATTCTTGAATTCTCGACTTAGACTCTTTAGAGTTCTTGATGAAGAACCATAATTCTTGAA
>JAABOM020088725.1:0-29354 GCA_011800125.2 Solanum clarkiae | reverse complement strand
ACCTTTACAATATCAGAACAAACATTGCCAGATACTCAAAAATATATGAATGCATCAATAATAACAACCTCAAAAATTTTGAGGGTACCCAATTTTGCATAAAAAATTTAAAGAAAACCTAAGAACTGTATATATGTCAAATGATAACATTACTATGCGTTTACAAATTATCTGTACTTCCTACAACATGCCGGTTCAACAGAAAATTAAACATCCACAAGGAATTGGGATCAAAAATAGGTGAATTTATGGACTAGAGGCTACTCAGACTTCACTTTGATTCATAACTTCCATTGCCCCACCAAAAGATGACACTTTGTCCTCAAAGTAAAGACGAACAAAAACAAAACACGATAAGATAGAATTATATACATACATTCATTAAAAACAAAAAATAAACATATAAAATAGAAGTTAAAATAACATCCAATGTAAACATATTTAAACACAACCAAAAACCAACACAATAAAAAGATTGTCTGAAAAGAAAACAAAGTATCCAATCACAATAAAATGAGCATTGGGGTCAAAAGAAGTCAAACATCAAGGTGCATCCAGCACTGGTCTCTGTTGATCTATGGGGTCCTGGGTCTGACTCTCCTCCTCTGTTACAATGTCGAAAGTACCCTCTCCGTGGTTGGTGTGCTATGCTCGGTCTCAGTGACTGTTGCACCACCTCCTCAGGTATGGGCTCCTCCTCCTGTCTGGCTTCTTCAGGGCTAGCTTTGGGTCAGCATACTCAAGGAGCCTATTCCCTCGAGTGTCTGGACGGTTGTCGAGCCAGTCAACTGCCTTATCTCCTACTAGTGCTCCCTCCGGGTTGGAATAAAGGTTGCCAACATCTGTAATAAGTCGACCTTAAATTTGGCCAACTCCTCACGAAGTGCGCTCACATCAGCAGGACTAGCTCCCTCTAGCCTCTTGTGAACTCTGGCCTCAAATGCATCAACCTAATATCTATTTCTCGGACTTTTTCATCAACCAAATCCCAAGCATATGCCTTTATCCTCTCCTCGGAGTCCCGAATAGTCTAATCAATCAATGGTCGGACCCACATTGACAACTCAAATAGCCTCCCCTCTGCTACAGTAACCCTGTGCAAATAAAGCCTGAAAAGCAACAGTAGAGAAACAAGTGTCAACTTGTAAAGCAGATGCTGTTGGTGCTGGAGTGTAGGAGGATGGTGTAGACTCGATCTCAATGGCTGGCGTGGGCTCTGCAGTGGTCAGAGTAGTGCCAGTAATAGCTGGAGGTGACCCCGGAATCTGAGGCTCGACCAGAAATGGCTCTGGGATAGAAGGTGGGATAGCTCGAGGTAAGGCCACCAGGTTCTCATCAGGATTTATCAGGCTGGGATCCATAGTGCGTGCAACCTCTATATGAGTGTCCCGATGATGGTCAATAGGAAACACCTGCCGCACTATATAGTCAATGAATCAAAACTAGAAATGACAGTGAGGTGCTTGTCTGAGCTACAGCCTCGTGAATCTGCTCTGAAATGATCCAGGCCTAATCTATAGCATACCCAGCTAGAAGGCTGGCCAACAATACAGATCTCACAATGGTGATCACATTATCCGTAAAAGTTGCCCTAATACGCCAACAGATAATGAACCACCAGAACATGGCCCTAAATGAGAGGTTGGCTTTTATTGTAGGATCTGCGTGGTTTGTTACCCATGTCGGCTCAACACCCTTCTCACAAATCTGGCTAGCGATCCACCATAGAAGCTCCATCCTAGCCCTGATGTCCTTCCCATTAACCATTGTCCTCATCTTCTCAGTATGGATATTGTACTTCACGGTGGACTGAGGGGCTGTATAAGAAGGCCCAAACTGCACTCATCGTATTATCTCCTCGGAGATATCAACTCTCTTCCCCTGAACTATCACCGCCTATAGCCTCATTTGCTCAATTGGTTTTTTGTTCTTTGGCAACCCCCGGCGAGGTACAGCAAGGAATGTTGCACATAACTCACCAACTACGTAAGGGGCATATTTGCCCAACTGCTATGTGGTCCAACGTACCCCATGCTCATCCAACCTAACATCCAATCTGAGCACTCTATCTAAGCCTGAGGCATTCAGCTAGGACTCCTCATGAAACTATCGAACTAGCTTTCCTTACCCTTTTGGCTTTAACCCTGGGTTATATATTTCCTTCATCCCAGGGATGCACCATCTGCAGTCAGTTCAGGGCTAGGACTAGACCTCCTCCTGCTAAGAAGTGCTCTCTGACTCTGACTCTGCACCCGAGTGTGAGGGGGTCATCTGTGGCAAGCTGCTATCTGTCCATCCCCATTGCCCTGTTGTTCCTCCTCTTCATACTGGGAGGAACTACTGCGAGTGCCCGAGTCTGAGGTTTATTGGCCTCCGAGTCTAACCTGATCTTTGGACTTCCACAGAGCCCTCAAAATGCTTTGTGTTCAGAGGATTCATCTCACAACCTTTGTTGTAGAGCTTGAATTTCCTGTTTGTCTTTTGGAGGCATTTTATTTGCAAACAACCCACAAAGAAACTTCTAAGTCCAAGATGTTTGAACCACTGAAATACTCAGCAAAGAACATGAAACAAAAACAACTAATAAGTAATTATGCACTGATGCAACTGTAGATATGTAGGTACTAGTGCAGTTACACCTTGTAGGGTGACCTACGAGTCGTATATTGTCCTCGTAGAACCAGTCTTGTATTTAAAATTGCTTTCTACTCGCAGATAATAGATACAATTATGACTCATAGGATGGCCAATGAGTCGTAGTCCTGGTCTCGTACCTAGTTCTAGAAACATTTTCCAAACATAGCATAGTATACAAGATTCTCCCTACATGTCGTAGTAAGTACTATGAATCATTTGTGGGTCTCGTATGAGAAGTATGAAAGGATTATAGGTGACTGATGCTTGCTACATGCGGCCACTATGGCTAGTATAAGAACTTATGAGTCGTAGGAATGCATCGTCGTTGAACACAGAAGTCACCTGCAATTCCTAACTATTTCCCATACCAAGCACAAATTCAACACCAAATTCAACTTAATCTTAAAAATAAGAACAAAGCATGACAAAACGGCACATAATCAATTCCATACTAGCATTGGCAATTCAAAATGAGTATTATCCGTAAGAGTCAAAACCAGTTCAACCAAACATCAAGCACACCGAAAACAATCAACAATCTAAACTCATTCTTGACATGTCCAAAACATCCCAAGGAAGTGCAGTCATAGGCAATCACTCCCATACCACCTAAAGTTCAACTCCGACAACAATTCAACCCATAAGCGAGCAAGAATTACACATCACATACCAAAAATCACACATTTAGTGCTCACAATCACCTACTCAAGCTTTTCTACAAGGTTCACTTCACAACCCAACTCTTCGAAAGCCTATAAACCCTAGATTACAAGTCTATCTTAATAATCAATGTAAGGCATGTTTAAACATAATCAAAATTAAATTATTCTCAAAGAGGAATCAAACTCATCAAAAAATATCAAAAAATGTAACCGAAGAGCTTACCAATCGGATTGAAAAATGATCCAAAGCAAAGAGGGATGATTTGGTGTTGAAGCCCTAGAAATTTATACCCTCACTGGAATCTTTACCGGAAAATGACGTGGGTAGACGGGATTTATGGGATGAAGAAGGGGTTTTTTGTCGACTTAGGGTAAGAAGTTTTAGAATTTGGGGTCAAAAATAATTATGACCCCTTTTATAAGCAAACTGGGTTAGACATTAAAAAGCTGCAGATCAGGGCTACGAGACCCTGAGTATGAGTCGTTGGTCATCATTTGACTCGTAAGTGCTGGTCTCGTTCCAGACCCAACACTTGGTAAAATATTAGGAATCATACCTGAGCACTACAAATCCCACTTACGACTCGTAGGGGATCCTACGAATCATAAGGTTGGCTCGTAGTATATATGCCAACTTCAGATACTTACTATTTCCCTCTATGAGGCATGACTATGGGTCATTGAAGTATCGTGGTGACTATACCCGCATGTCACGCAGGTGACCCGGGTTTGATTCCCAACAATGGTGCCATAATATTTTATGATGGTCATGCCCAATAAGAAAGCGATCGCTATTAGTAATTAACCTAACCAAGGTTGGGGTCAGATCCCTAGAGAATGTAGGACTTGGCTACAAGATTTCACTACTAGTTATTTCTATTATCTATAAATATAATCCTTAAATTGGGGTGGGGGGGTTATGATTCAAAAACAACATAAAATTAACACTAATTAAAATCTGGGAAAACACTCAACTTTGGGAACAACTTGGGAATTATGTTCCCTATATTTAGTTAACTCAATTACCTTAGATAACATAACTATGATCAGTGAATCACATGAAGGATGGTAACTTAGGTTCTTCTAGCCCTCTTGTGAAGCTGAAGGTGGAATTTCACCATGGCGCTTGGTCGGCTACCATGGCGTGCCAACTAACCGTTACTTGTTCTCCCTGTTAACCTCCCTTTGGTCAGGTATAATCGATTAGATGGGAAAACACCAACCGAATCTAGTCATCTACTTCCCTTTTCATATTCGGCACTACCTTGTTTGGGATCATGATAGTAGGCGGGGTTTGGAATTTGCCACCACCAAACAACATTAGTCATGAAGGGAAATAAACAATAAATGCAAAACCCCAATCATAGACATGCATAAAACCTAGTCATCTCAAGTCAACTACGCATGGTTCCCACAACCCCAAGTGATAGTGCTAAGCTACTCATGGCTTAGATAAAACACACAAAAATGCACATAATATACATAGTTTAGAGTTTTACCAATAACAATAAAGGAGATTGGCACCACAAGTTCCAAGTTCACAAGCTTAATTGATCAACAATGAGTACAAAGCAAGATTTGAAATCCCCAAAATGGGTTTCCCAAAAGAGAGCAATAATCTACTCTCAAAACCTAAGAAGAGCTTCAAAATATAATGGAGAAATGTCTCCTATTCGAACTATCCCTCAAAAACCTAACATAAACTATTTATAGTATTTACATAACAACTATAGGAATTATGCTGAAAAGACAGATGACATCTGATAAATGTCGTAGTTACATTTCGTAGGTAGGCTTACAAGTTGTAGCTGGGGTCTCAAATCAGGTTCTTAGCATCTTGGACTGAATTGGTATGACCCATAAGTATGATACGTTACTTGAGCTATGACTCAAATGTTAGTCTTGTAATATTGGTCTTCAGTTTTTGGTCCAACATTTTGGCCCTCTGATTTTTGCTATGAGTCCACCTATATGATTCATAGTGTGTATTACGACTCGTAGGCTGGGCTTGTTGGGATGGCCTTTACTTGGAAGATTTCTGATTTTTGGTCTCTGATTCTTGCTACAACACCACCCTACGCCTCGTAGGTTGCCTTGTAAGGCCTGTACTTCAGCAAAATCTTCAATTTTTCTCCAAAATCATGTCAACCTAACTTTTCTGCAAGATTAACATAAAAAGATATCAAAACACTAAAAAGTCGCTTAAGAACTCACAACATCTCTTGTTTTATGCACCAAATGTCCTGTAATTTGACAACACATTAATACTCTTGGTTGTTTTGTATTGATGATGTGCCCTTGTCGGGATTGATTTATGTGATCATTATATGCCCTTGTCGTGCTTGTATGTATTGTGTTAGGGTTTAGCAATTTTAGTATAATTGGTAGTTTTTTATTTTTCTTTTTAATGATATGTATAATCGATGGTTTCCTATGATGGATTAATTGACAAGTATTCTTAAAGGAAAATCATCAATTGGGTGTGTGAATGTCTGTGCAGAATATAGTCTTTGGTGTAGTTTGAATAGCCATTAACCAAGTTGAAGCTATACATTGGGACTGTGAGTTGTTTGGTCTATCATATTTAGTTAAGTGTTGTGGATGGTGAAAAATATATACCTCTCCAACATTTAAAATTTAAATTGACTCTTTTTGTGACTCTTAATTGCAAGATGGATATAAATTGCAAAATGAACCCCTTATGCTTAACTTGGGAGCTATATTAAACCTTTCTTGTCTAATTTGCATGTCATATGTCTGTGAGTTTTGTTTTGTTCGTTGTGTGCACTTGTGTCACCTTGGACTTGCCTTGTTGGTCTTGATAGACTTTGGTTGGAAAAATGATCTTAGGCATTTTTTCGTTTAAATTGAGCCCACTTAAGCTAAATAGACACCAAATGCATTGATTTTACCCCTAGCGTCCATTTTGAGTCTAATCCTTTTTATGGGAAACCTTAATTAGAAAACATTTTCCATCTATTGCATCCTTGTCGCTTCTTGAGTTTGCATGTCTATGACAATTGAGGCTTTAAGGCTAAGTTAAGGGTGATGCAGGAGAAAAAGGGAGGGTGACAACCACTTGCAAGTTTTTTAAGATAAAAAAGAAAATGATAAATGAATGGAGGAGATGTAAAAGAAAAAGAGTGTTTTCTAATGAAAAGAAAATCAAACAAAAGTACTTGAATGAAAAATATCCTCCAAAGTGTTGAAAAGGGTTGAAAGTGGGGAACCTAAGTGGAAATGAAGGGTTAAATGCACATTGGTGTATGATGCAAAAAATAAAAAGTGGAAAAGTTGAGAAAGAATTAATGTTGTATCTAGGACATAAGAGGGGTTTTTCACTATTGTCCAATTAATATCCAACCCTACCCTGAGCTTACATTACAAGCCCAAAAAGCCCCTTGAGATTTCCGACCAAATGAAATTGAGATAATATGGACTGAAAATAATGGTAAGCCTATCGTGTGGCATTTGTGTACTTAGGATGTTCCTTTGGTGAATGTGACTATTTGAGTCCTTGTCCCTTATTCCTTTGTATATACTTTTGTGTTTTAGGGACTTTCTTCCTTTTTGTGAGGACATGTAAATTGACATGGATTGGTGATATGGATACTTTTATACGTTTGAGTTAAGTGAAACTTGTAAGTTGACTAGGAGTTTGAGTCACTCTTTGAGAATTTATGTTGTCACTTGGTCATCCCTAGAAATGTGCATTGAATTGGAAAAGAGGCTTTTGAAATGTGAAGGAGTTACTTGATAGGTATCCAAGTACCTACACTAATTGTTGTACCAACATTGCCATGATCATGAACAGACTATTGTAATAGTGAACTGGGATTGTGTGCTTAAATTTTTAGCCTCTTGAGTTTGGTTTTGTTTTGCTTGAAGACAAGCAAAGTCTTAAGAAAATGTGTGCATAACTTGCACTCATTTTCTGCTCTTTTCTTATGATTTTGTGTTGTTAATCTCATATCTTGAGGTTAATTATTCTTTGAATGGTATGTGTTGCAGATACATATGGGTTAGATTTGTCTTTGCAAAGAGGAATTGAAGATTAGCTGAATTAGAGCTGAAAGGAGGTGAAATGCACAAATTGATACCTAGCAGTAGATACACTCTACGAATGACGCCTTTAGGCCCACGATCGTGCAATGATGAAATGTAAACTAGTGTAAACATGTTGGACCCAAGCACGAGGGTGGAGTATAAGTAGACACAACCTCTGTGATCGTGGAATGCCGAGCACAATCGCAAAAAGTTACAGTGACCAGCGTTAGGGTAGTTTAGGAATTTCATCATTTTTAGTCCTAAAATGATATACACATACTCCCATACATCTTTGAATAAGAAAAACCCACACCTTAGTGTAGAGGTTTTTAGGGTGAGGTTTGAGAGCATGTTTTCTACAAATCCTTGAGTAGATTAAACAATGTGGGCTTCACTTGCATTTATCTTTTACTCACTTTTTCTTACCTTGTTCTTGAATTCTAAATTTGCAGATTTAGTTAAAGCTTAGATGTTAACTTATGTATGGGCCTTGACTAGTTTTCTTGCTTTCATGCTTAGTTGATAATTTACTTGCAAATCAAGAGGGTTTCTTCCAAATTGCTTTAATTGCTTGAATAGATTTATGGGTTCTTGCATATCTTCTTGTATAAATTAGATTTGAGGTAGCTACTTAAATCTAGCTTAGATCATAAATTATTGCTCTACCGGCTGTAGTTGAGGGGAAAGATTGTATGATAGTCATGGGTTTATAAGTTGAGAGCATCGAAAGGGACTCACTGACTAAGGTCTTGTAAGTTTCGCTTTGAGGTGCTCAAGCCAGGCATGTTTTTGAGTGGCTCGTGTAAGAGGCTATAGTTGGCTCTTGCGAAGCATCAGTTCCCTAGCCTGAGTGATTCATGTAACCTAGCCTACCCATATAGTTTATTTGATTCTAGGTGAGATGGATAGATTGAATTTTGATTGATTCCCATATCCCCTATCCTTGCTCACTTGCTTGATCAATCCTTACCCAATTGTTCTCAGGAGTAGTTATTATCTTAGTTATTATCTTAGCTCTCCTATCGAGTTAAAATCTAGTAGCCATAAGTCCTTGCCCTACTCATTGTTCCCCGTGGGATTCAACCTCGACCTATAATGTTGGGTAATATACTGATGATGACCGCCCCTGCTTCGTTTGAGTAACCGGGTTGAGCGACGTCAATGGTGCAACCTTAGGATTAGCATTAGGCCCCTAAGATCCAAGTTCAGATTAAGTAGCCACTAGTAGCTTAAATGGATGACATTCCACCACTTGGTGCCTTTACTGATGAAGAGCAACAGAGGTATGAAATATTACTGAAGATGGACCTACCTCAATTTCAGGTTAGGAAGAACGTGGATGCTTATGAGTTCTTTACTAGTTATAGAGACTCATTAGATACCATGGGACTAGCAGAGACTCGTGATGTGAGATATATTACCCTCAAGCTACATGGGCCAACCAGGGAGTGGTGGAGGTTTTATATTAGATCCCTTCTAGTTGGGTCTCTTAGATGAATTGGGAGATATTTTCAGATGTTTTTCTATGATTAGTTTGTTCCTTGGAGCATCATCAGGGAGAGACGATTGAAAGTAAAGAGTTTCACATGTGGCACTATGACTGTTTTGGAGTACGAGATCAGGTTTTTTTCCATTTAGCCCATCATGCCACAACTATGCAACCGATCGAGGCAGAGAGTATTCCCGATTTATGAGATGGCTAGTTTATCCTATTAGACAGTCTATATTCTGGGTATCTAGAGCTGCAGCTTCTTTCCCGTCAGTTGGTAGTTCCTTCAAAGAGGCAGATTTGATGTAGAAGGAGGAGTGTGACGGTCCTAAAAAGATGTGTACATCGGGCCAGTATTCAGGTTCCTCATTAGGAGGCAGAGTTATAGTCAGAGGAGGCACTTCATTTTAGCATCGCAAGGTTCATGCAGCCTTGCCTACTTTAGAGGGAGGACGAGACTCTCGTGATTCCTATAGTTTAGGTTCAAGTTCATTCAATTCCTAGTAGAGGCTTGCGGCCTGGGGAAACTACAACATTTCTCCCACTCTTTCACAACAATAGTTTACCCCTAGATCTTGCTAAGAGTGTGGATCTCCAAACCATATAATTCAACAATGCCCTTGAAAAACTTATTCTGGGCCCCACACTCATACTTCACAACACCTGTCCTAGATCCGACACCACCAGCCAAAGCTTCAGCCCCACAAATTAGGGGTCGGGGTAGATATCTTACTGACAGAGTTAGACATACTGATGGTAGAGGAGCAGTTGATACTTCCACTCTTTAAGGTGGTAGAGGGATAGCTTCAACGAGTGGAGGTTGAAGTGGCTATTGCTATGCATTCCAAGGTAGACTTGAGGCCAAATCCTCTGATATTGTGATTATAGGTATTCTTTATATTTGCCATAATCATACATCTATGATATGTGACCCTAGCTCTACTTATTCATATATGTCTGCTTATTTCTTTATGAGGTTCGAGTTACCTTGTGATTCCATGTCCATGTTGTTCATGTTTTGACCCAAGTAGGAGAGCCCTTAGTAGTGGATCGGGTATAAACATCCTGTCTTGGTACTTTGTTGAGCTGTGAAACTTAGGTACATCTTATTATATAGGATATGGTATATTTTGATATTATTCAGGGCATGGATTGGCTATCTCTTTATCATGCTATTCTTGATTATTATACCCTGATCGTTACCTTAGCCATGTAAGGTAGATCGAGGATTGAGTGACTTGTTTGACGGGCTCCAATCCTAGTATAGTGATCTATTATATTTGTGCCCAAAATTTGATTGATTGAGGGTGTTTGGTTATTTGGATTTTATTCATGATACTACTGTCGAGTCATCTTCTATGGAGTATATTGTGGTAGTTTATGAGTTTTTAGAGGTGTTTCCTACTTATTTACTAGGAGTCACTCCTGATCGGGATATTAATTTTTTTCTATTGACTTTCAAACGAGATCTATGCCCATTTCTATCACTCCTTATCAAATGGCTCTAGTTGAATTAAAGGAGTTAAAGGAGAAGCTCTAGGATCTTTTGAGTAAGGGATTTATTCCCCTTAGTCTTTCATCATGGGTTTCCCCAAAGAAGAAGGATGGATCCATGAGGATCCGTATTGATAATAGACAATTGAACAAAGTCACTATCAAGAACAAAGAAGGAGGATGGGTGTCCCAGTCCTGTTTGTAAAGAAGAAGGATGGATCCATAAGGATGTGTATTAATTATAGATAGTTGAACAAAGCCACTGTCAAGTCACGTATATGTTTTATTTGATCAGCTTCAGGGAGTAGCCCAGTTTTCTATGATTGATTTGGGGTCTGGATATCATCAGCTTCAGATTCGGCCATCACATATACCCAAAATAGCCTTCAGGGCCAGGCATGGCCATTATGAGTTTCTTTTTGTGTCCTTTGGTTTGACCACCACTTGTGCAACATTTATGAATTAATGAATGGAGTGATCCTCTCGTAATTGGACTCGTATATGACACATTTGAGGATTGTATTCTAGAGACTCAGGAAGGAGATGTTGTATGCAAATTCTCCAAGTGTGAGTTCTAGTTGAGTTTGGTAGCATTCATGGGTCACTTGGTGTCCAAAGAGGGTATTTGAGTTGATGTGGTGAATATTGAGGCCATTCGAGGTTGGACTAAGCCTACCTCAAGTATAGATATTCACGGTTTTGTGGGCTTGTATAGTCATTATCGTAGTTTTGTTCATGGTTTCTCCATTATTGCAGCTCCACTGACTAGGCTTACTTAGAAGAATATGGTATTCATTGGTCCTATGAGTATGAGGAGAGCTTCAAAAAGCTCAAGTTATTGTTGAGTACAACTCCTATTCTGAAATTATTATAGGAAGGTGTTGATTTCACTAATTATTATGATGCTTCGGGAGTGGGGCTAGGTAGTGTATTGATACAGAATGGAAAGGTTATAGTTTATGCTTCTAAATAGTTCAAGGTCGATGAAATGAACTACCTCACCCATGATTTGGAGTGGGTTATGGTTATGTTTGTGTTGAAGTTATGACATCACTATTTGTATGGAGTCCATTGTGAGATATTTATTGACCATCACAGTATACATTATTTCTTCCATAAGTGGGATCCATATCTGGGATAAAGAAGATGGATTAAGCTTCTAAAAGATTATAACTTGACTATTCTCGTTGCTGATGCATTGAGTAGAAAGGCCAACAGCATGGGAAGTTTAGCAGCAATACGGGTTGAGGAGTGAATGTTGGCTAGAGATGTTCAAAGATTTTCCAATGGGTCGGTGAGATTGCTTATTTTAGAGTATGGGGGAATTCTTGCTACAATTGAGGCCCACCTATCTTTGATGGATTAGATTCGTGAGAGGCAGTTTGAGGATAAGAAGTTTTGTATTATCTGAGATAAGGTATCTAGAGGTGAAACTAGAGAGGCAGTGCTTGATTTTAATGGTGTTTTAAGGATTGGGAGTCATATTCGTGTCCCTAAGGTAGGTGATTTAATCAAATTGATGCTTGAGGAGACTCATTATACTAGATATTCCATTCATCCAAGGGAAGCGAAAATGTACAATGATCTGACTTAGCATTATTGGTGACGTGGTGTGAAGAGAGACGTTTCAAAGTTTGTATCCATGTGTTTGATGTGCCAGCGGGTTAACTGTGAGCATTTGAGGCCAGATGCGAAACATTAGCAGATACCCATTCCCAAGTGGAAGTGAGACCATATTCCAATAGACTTTGTTGTTTGCATATGTAATGACACAAAAAGTGCCTAAAAACGTGCCTTGAAAGTGCCCGGAATCTTTTTTTCCACATATCTAAATATCCGTTAGTTATTTCAGAAATTTGACTTCATATTCTTGTTCAGGGGTGAAAATTAGGGGGACAAGGATTTAACCTCAATTTTAAAGCAAAGGAATCGAATTATGAAATTGCACTTGGTCCAATTTCCAGTGAGGGTCCACGACTTCTCCTCTGCACTGTTTTTCCTAGTCCGTCCAGATTTTTCTAAGTGATGGGCCTAAGTTTTCCCAAATGTGTTTTTACCTATACTTAGAAAAATTTCACTCTCATATACCTAAATATTTCCCAACACTCACTAAAGCACTTATCCTTATTTTCACTCCCAAATTCAAGACCCAAAACCCTCATCCAAGCTAAGGATTTTCTTCAAGCTTCAAGCCTCAATCTTCAACCTTCACCAAAAACTTCACCAAAGCTAAGGTACGTGGTGTTGAACCAATATGTCCTTCCACCCATGGTGCCTAAACCCTCTTTTAATTAATAATGCATGATTTAAAGTTGATTTTACATGTGGGTCTTGTATATTGAGAAATTTGCTGCACAGTGATTTTAGTTCATCAAAGAATGGTTGTTTTAGCATGTTTTCTGCTTCAAATCTTGGATCTAATATTGGATTTGATGAGGGGTTTTGATGTATATATCTTGGGGGTGTTGCAACGTGTTGATGATGGATTTACTACAAATTTTCTCGCATGATTTCGTCTCTAAATTGCATGGTCTTTTACCCCCATTACACACCCCAAGGTGTTTGATAAAATGTCTGGTTATGGTTTCTTGAGGAAATGAAGGTCCAAAGCATGAGATATGACATGATTGATTTTATGTTGATTACATAAGCTTATATTCATGATGAATTCTATATAAAGTGTCTCATTATACCACGCCCAATCTGGGGGATCTAAAATCCCAGATAATCAAGGGAAGGTTTAGTACTTCCCCGCCTAGTGATGGGTGGCCTCATCACTAACCAAGATAGGGGTTAACACTCATCATCCGAGGGAAGGATTAGTACTTCTACACCTAGGTGATGGGGGAGGTATCATCACAAACTAAGGGAAGGGTTAGTACTTCTCCACCTAGGTGATGGGGCAGCATTACCACCAACCGAGTGAAGGGTTTGTACTTCACCATCTAAGTGATGGTGCGACATCATCACTAACCCAAAGGGGCTCATACCTTGGAAGTCTAGCTTGGTGGATTCTTCACATATAATATGTTATATGAGCATGAGTTATCTAAGCATGTTTTACTTATGCATTTAACATATATGCATTTTTCTATGCGATGCCTATTGTCTATTGTATGCATTTTGATTATGAAACCTATCTATTATTGCATTACATCCCATATACTTAGTACATTCAAACGTACTAACACATACTCTTGCATACATGATATAACCATGTAGGAACCGGTGCCCAAGTTGATCATCCTCCTCCTCCATGTGGCTAGACAGTGCGATTCTAAGCCTGTTGGTGAGTCCTCCATTTCGGGGACCTTAGTCTATGTATTAAGACACTTTCTTATGTTCTATTAGAGTATGAGGGTGAGCCCGGTAGCTTTTTCTTGGCCCCTGCTCTATTTATGTATATAGAGGTGTTGTTGGACAAGTTGTGTAATTATGATAATAGCTATGATTCCTTGTCTCTTGATGTTGAGGTTTTGGCTAGCTATCCCTTAGCTCTTTTGCCCTTTTTGTTTACTTTATGTCTTTACATGCTTCTATGTCCAATGATGTGTAATGACAAGTTAAGAGGCTTTGTTGGGGTTCCTTCGGGTTCCCCATTTAGTGTGTCACGTCTAGGCCCTAGACGTGCGTCATGACAAACATGGTATCAGAGCACTAGGTTGATAGATCCTCAGAGTCCAACACACCGCGTCAATTAGAGTCCTAGTCATGGTTATGAAGCGTTCCATGACTATGAAAAGGAGACTATAAGGCGTTTTAGAAAATGTTTCCCTTCTGCATATTCCAAGTCATTCTATAGAGTTATGGTAAGTATTTCTCCCCAAACGATTATCCTTTGCTATGACATATCATGCCAAACACTAGAGGAAGACGTGCCCAAACTCCCGAGGAGCAACCTACCAATGGTGAACTCCAAGATGCTTTTACCATGCTTGCCCAAGTGGTGGCCAACCAAGTCCAACAAGGGGCTTAAGCTCCTCATGCTACTACCCAAGAGATAGGGTAGATGACTTCATGAGGATAAATCCTTTGATTTTCCGTGGGTCAAAGGTGGATAAAGATCTACAAGAGTTCGTTGATGAGATTTACAAAATTTTATCTATCAAGGGTGTTGGACTAAATGAAAAAGTAGAGTTAGTGGTGTACCAACTCAAAGGGGTAGTCCAAATTTTGTATGACCAATGGAAGGGTGAGAAGGGTAATGGCTACGTGGTTCTTTGGGAGAAATTAAAATTGGCCTTACTTAATTGATTCTTCCCTCTTGAGCTTAGGAAAACAAAGTTTGTAGAGTTTATGAACTTGAAACAATGCACTATGATTGTGTGGGATTTTGCCCTCAAATTGTATCAACTTTCAAAGTATTCTCCTCACTTGGTGGCCGATTCGAAGTCAAGGATGAACAAATTTGTGATGGGGGTCTCCGACTTGGTAAGTGAAGAATTCCGGTCTGCCTTGCTAATTGGTATCATAGACTTGTCTAGGTTGATGATGTATGCCAAGCAAATGGAAGAAGAAAAATTGAGAAAAAGAAGGGGTCATGAGGCCAAGAGGGTCCATTTTGAGGGCAAGTTCCACATAGGTGTTAGATTTCCTCAAGGACAAGACCTCCTCATGCTACAAATCGGGAGATTTCCGATGACTTCCCTAGACCTCAAGGTATTGGTGGTGCGACTCCCATTGATGTATGTCCTAGATGTGGGAAGAGTAATAACAACCCGTGTTTGAAGGGTTCTAATACATTTTATGATTGTGTGGAGCTTGGTCATAAGAAAGTCGATTGTCCAAGAATCTATGGCGAGGCTCGGGGTGCAAATGCGGTCCCATTGAGTAGAGGTAGTCCTCAAGGTGGTACCCCAAGTCACAACCATTTTATGCTCTACATGGGAGGAAGGGGTTCGTGAGGTCCCCGATATTGTTACCAGTATATTGAAAATCTTTGATCCTGATGTATATGCTTTGATTGATCCGGGTGCCACCCTTTCCTTTGTTGCCCCCTTTGTTGCTAAAAAGTTTTGTGTTGAGTTGGAGTTGTTGTATGAACCATATGAGGTGTCTACTCCTATTGGTGCATCTATTATTGCTAGGAGGGTGTATCGAAATTGTCCAGTTTGCATTTGCATAAAATCTTACCTTATGATCTTGTTGAATTACATATGTTTGATTTTGATGTTATTCTTGGGATGGATTGGTTGCATGCCTACTATGTTTTTATTGATTGTAGAGCTCGTACAGTCAAGTTTCAATTCCCAAATGAACCCGTCCTTGAATGCGAAAGTCATTATGTGGTACTGAGGGTAGGTTCATCTCATGCATTAAAGCCCATAGGATGATTTCCAAGGAATGTTTGCACCATCTTGTGAGGGTCAAAGATGTGGATTCCAAGGTCCCTTCATTGAGTCAGTCCCGGTTGTAAGTGAGTCTCTTGATGTCTTCCCAAATGAGCTTCTCGGTGTTCCTCCCGAAAGGGAGATAGATTTTGGCTTAGATCTCCTTCCTGACACTTAAAAGAGAAATTGAAAGATTTGTTGGAAAAAGGGTTTATTAGACCTAGCCAATCACCTTAGGGTGCACTGGTGTTGCTTGTAAAGAAGAAAGATGGGTCACTTAGAATGTGCATTGACTATCGGCAACTCAATAAGGTCACTATAAAAATAGATATCCTCTTCCAAGAATTGATGACTTGTTTGACCAATTGCAAGGGGCTAGCTTTTCTCTAATATTGATCTTCGGTACGGGCACAATCACGTGAGGGTGAGGGAGTGTGATATTCCAAAGACGGCCTTCCGAACTAGATATGGCCATTATGAATTTGTGGTGATGTCCTTTGGGTTAACTAATGCGCCGACCATCTTCATGGACCTAATGAATAGGGTCTTCAAGCCCTATCTTGATGCCTTTATTGTGGTATTCATTGATGATATTTTGATCTATTCACATAGTAGCGAGGAGCATATGGGCCAATTGAGGGTTGTGTTGCAAAGATTGAGGGAGGAGAGATTGCAAGCTAAATATGATAAGTGTAGATTTTGGTTGAAGGAGGTTGCGTTCTTGGGTCATGTAGTGTCGGGTGGTGGTGTAAAAGTGGATCCTAAGAAAATCTATATGATTAGAAATTGGCCTAGACCATTTACCCCTTGAATATTAGGAGCTTTTTGGGCCTTGCTGGTTACTATAGAAGGTTTGTGAATAGGTTATCCTCCATTGCTTCTCCTATGACAAAATTGACTCAAAAGAAGGTTAAGTTTGTGTGGACCAATAAATGTGAGAAAATCTTCCAAATATTGAAAGATAGACTTGTGTCTACTCTTATATTGTCATACCGAAAGGGGTTGAAGTTTTTGTTGCGTGTTGTGATGCATCTAGAGTTAGTTTGGGCTGTGTACTAATGCAAAATGGTAAGGTCATAGCCTATGCTTCTAGGCAACTCAAAGTGCATGAAAAGAATTACCCTACCTATGATCTTGAATTGTTCGCCGTGGTGTTTGCATTAAATATTTAGCGTCATTATTTTTATGGGGTGCATGTTGATGTGTTTATCGATCAAAAGAGCCTTTAATATGTCTTCACACAAAAAGATCTCAACTTGAGACAAATAAGGTGGCTAGAACTCCTTAAGGACTATGACATGAGTGTGCTTTATCATCCCGATAAGGCAAATGTTATGCCAGATGCTTTGAGTTGGGTCTCTATAGGTAGCCTAGGTCATGTGGATGGTGGTGAAAGGGAGATGTCTAGGGAGGTAAATAGATTGGCTATATTGGTGTGAGGTTTGAAGATGTGGGTAATGGTGTTGGTGTTGTTGATACTTCTAAATCTTCTTTGGTTGATGAGGTGATAGCAAAACAACATCTAGACTCCTCCTTGCTTGAATTGAAGGCCTTGGTGAAGTAGGGCAAGATAGAGGTTTTCTCCCAAGGGGGAGATGGGGCCCTTAGATATCAAGGTAGGTTGTGTGTGTCATGTGTTGATGGTTTGAGGGAGAGAACTCTTGATGAAGCCCATAATTCCTCTTATTCTATCCACCCTGGATCCACCAAAATGTATAAAGACTTGAAGGATGTGTATTGGTGGGGAGGAATGAAGAGGGACATTCTTAAATTTGTTTCTGGTTGCCATAGTTACCAACAAGTCAAAGCCGAACATCAAAGGTTGGGTGTCCTATCCCGAGACATAGAGATTCTACTTGGAAGTGGGAGGCAATTAATATGGATTTTATGGTTGGGTTGCACAAGACTAGAATAGGTTTTGATTCCATTTGGGTTGTCCTTGATAGGATGACGAAATCGGTCGACTTTCTACCGGTTAAGACTAAATATAGGGCTGAAGAGTATGCAAGGTTGTACATGTAACACCCCACATCTTACAATACTAGTACTATACAAATAAAATATGATATGGTTTGGTCAAATTAGCGCCAATTTTTAGAAGTTCTTGAATCTTTAATTAAAGTGTGATATGTATGTCTAATGCTTTAGAGGGTCGACTGTATACATGTTTTTTGTCAAATTGAGGTGATCACAGGCCTAAACAAAGTGAGAGAATTGAGGTGCTTGTAGGACTCAAGAAGCTAGCAGGTGAATCACTTACTTGCTTAGCTTAAAATTGCTAGCTAAACGGAGACGACGCCTGACGTCGAATTTGTCTAAGTCCGATTATGAATAAAGTCCATATTAAGAATGTAACTTTTGCCTATGTTTTACCATCATAAATGTTATGTATTGTCATCCTAAGAAAAATATAAAAAGGTCCCAAGCTCATTACAATTTCTTTAGTAAGTTAGGCCTAACTAACTAAGAGAAAAAGGGAAAAATGGGCAGCAAAGGCCCTTCAATTTGGAGCCCCTTAAGGACCAAGTGAAAGGGGAGAAATGTTACGTTAATTAATTGATAAAATAAGGCTTAAAATTTAAAAGAAATTCAGCCAAATTAGTCCTTTAAAAAGGGGTTACAAGCAGCAAATTTCATTCCTTCTTAGACTTGGAAAATTTCAGCTTTCACAAAACTTCATTATTCTTCTTTCTTGACTTTGTAAAGCAGCCAAAGGAAGATTTTAGGGTTCTTAAGGAGGATCCCAACCTTGAAGGTAAAATTAAGTGATTATAGTTATGTTTTTAGTAAGGTTTCTTCATGAAAAACAAGAGATTATGTTGGTTATGTCTATGCTAAAATTGTTGGACAACATGTCTTCCAAAAGTTATTATATATTTTTTCTTGTTTATTTGGAAGATTTTCTCTTTTTGGTTGGATTGATTATGAAGGAAGGCAACTGTTCTTTATGACTATTGGTTCTATAATAATGTATAAGGGCTGCTGCACCATTTTACAGTCCGCGAAAGTGAGTTCTTGTGTGATATCATAATTGTTCTCGTAATAGGAACTTGTGGGCTGATTGATTGATGACTACGGTCTCACATCCTCCACCTATTTTGAGGACTATTTTTGAGTTGTCTTAGGACTGTTTGTGTGTGTAAATGTTGTGAGAACAGTTTGGTTGAAGTTGGTTAAGTTTTGGAATCGTCAACGTCGTATTATAGCGAAAGGATGTGACGTCATGCTGCCTATTTGTATGTTGCATAGAATTGTTATGCCCTGTGCTTTGTGGGATACTGTAAGGATATTATAGAACTAAAATAGGCTACACATGATATGTATATGATAATGTGTATAGAAAATATGATTAGAGGCGGAAAGGTTAAAAGAATATGCTCGGGTTTATAATTATCCGCTTACTACCCATGTGTTGTTTTTTAATGAGATTGGGCTGCCAAGATGTATCTATTGGCTGCTAATACTAGTTTTATCACCTACTATGTTGTAGATAAATCTTTGGAGGAAGGGAAGGTTATCTCGAGGTAATAGCGAGGCCGTACAACGAGGTATGTAAGGCTACTTGATTTCGTATTACTTGGCGTGAAATCTACATTCTTCCTTGGTTCATAAAGGCACTTGACAACTCCGGCACAACCATTAACCATGTCTTCACTCTATGACATGTTCATATGCTTCCATACATAGTCACCTTCAAATCTGCATACATGCTTGGATACCAAGTTACATGGGTTCTTGTTTCTAAATAAAGTTCACGAGCTGTTTCGTCTC
Source organism: Solanum clarkiae (assembly GCA_011800125.2). Classification (NCBI taxonomy): domain Eukaryota; kingdom Viridiplantae; phylum Streptophyta; class Magnoliopsida; order Solanales; family Solanaceae; genus Solanum; species Solanum clarkiae. Next base: position 9,924 of record JAABOM020088725.1, on the reverse strand, counting down.
ATGCACATTTCATAATTTGTGCAACCTACTCTTTTCATTGTCATATTGTCTTATGTGATTATCTACATGTCACATGCTACATATATAGCCCTATAGCTCCAATATCGTGACCACCAAAAGAATCATCAACGGTAATTTAAAGGTAAATTATATTACTTATTGATGGGTGGTAGCCCGAGGGGTGGAAGAATCACCTAGCCAGGGTCGATCCTATCACGGTCGGGTATCCTGAAGGGTTAAGGAAGAGCCTAGCCAGGGGCAATCCTGATATAGTTTTACCACTAATCAGCTATTCATTTGTATTACATGATGTGCACACATTTTACAGTAAAGGTAAAGTGATTAAAAGAACATAAAGTACGTGATCCCAAAGTACAACTAAAGGTGGTCTCTTATCCTACACCGGTGCATAGTTTTATTTGAGTTGCTTCTTCATATACAGTATTTTCTGCCTTATATATTCAGTACATTATCTTGTACTGACGTCCCTTACGGGGACCTGAATTTCATGCTGCAGGTACAGGTGTTGGTAGCTCTCCCAGTAGGAGTACAGGATTTTCAGCTGCTGTTACCAAGCTCCAGGTTTTTTTGAGCTTTGCATGTCTGGAGTTTATATTTTGTAATGTATAGTTAGTCAAGGCGGGGCCTGTCCCGATCCTTATCAGATATTTTTCCTTATCTAGAGGCTTTGTAGACTATGTAAATTAAAGTATTATTATGTCTCGTACTTTAAACACCGTGGCCCCAACGGCCTAGCCATATGCATTTCCATTTGGCTTATTATCACTATTTACTTTCTTAAAGGCATGTTGAACATAGGAATCCCTTATAATATGTATAGAAAGCACATAGAGATAGGTTGGTTCTCCAGGGCCTTATCGGCAACGGGTGCCAGTCAGCCCTAACGTGACTTTAGGCGTGACAGTAGATCCATGAGTTATTGAGGTTACATGGGGTTCCTTTATCAATCATATCAGACCGGGGTGCACAATTCACTTTGCACTTTCGAAGGTATTTTCAAAGGGACCTTGTTACTAAATTTTACCTTAGTACGACCTTCCACCTCAAAAGGATGGCCAAGCTGAGAGGATAATTCAAACACTTGATATGCTTAGGGCATGTGTCATGGAGCTTAAAGGTAGTTGGGATGACCATCTTCCATTGATTGAGTTTGCCTACAACAATAGCTATCACTCTACCATTGGTAAGGCTCCGTTTGAGGTTCTTTCTAGGAGACGTTGTAGGTCACTGGTGAGTTGGTTTGAGGTTAGAGAGGTGGCTTAATTAGGGCAAGGTCTGGTTATAGAGGCTCTTGAGAAGGTTAAGATGATAAGGGAAAGGTTGAGGACAACCCAAAGTCGTCAAAAATCCTATGCAGATGTAAGAAGGAAAGACCTAGAATTCCATGTGGGTGATTGGGTCTACTTGAAGGCTTCTCCAATGAAGGGTATGGTCTATTTTGGTAATAAATGGAAGTTGAGGCCAAGGTATGTTTGTCCTTAGGAGGTGATAGAGAGGGTTGGCAAGGTAGCTTATGAGTTGAAGTTGCCTAGTGAAATGAAAGTGGTTCATCTAGTGTTCTATGTTTCTATGTTGAGAAAGTGTGTTGGTAATCCTAATTCCATTAAGTATATTGATATTACGGGTGTTGTTGAGGATAACTTGACTTATGAGTAGGTTTCAGTTCAGATCTTGGATACGAAAGTAAAGAGATTGAGGAACAAAGAGGTGGCATCTGTTAAGGTCTTTTAGAGGAATCAACAAGTCGAAAGTGCTACATGGGAGGCCGAAACAGACATGCAAAAGAGGTATCCTTATCTTTTCAATTCCACTCAAGCCTAAGGTACTAATCCTAAGTCGTATATGTGGTTTCAATTCTTACATTTCAGCCCATATGCTATTCATGTACATTCATGTTTAAGTTGGTAAACTTATGATGATTTTACACTTACGTTGAGAATTTTAAAATAGTGTTTTACATGTTGTGTTGAATTCTTGTGGGGGCTGATTTGTGCATGATTATAATTGCCTTGTACATCTTTTTTAGATTCGAGGACGAATATACCCGAGAGAGAGATATTATAACGACCCCAAAAAGTGCCTAAAAATGTGACTCGGAAGTGTCCGGAATCTTGTTTTCCACATATCTGAAATCAGTTGGTTATTTTCAAAAATGTCACTTATTCTTGTATAGGGGAACAAGGTTCAAAAATCAATTTTAAAGAAAAGGAATCGAAATATGAAATTGCACAACCTGCAATTTCCAGTGAGGGTCCGCTACCTCTTCGAGATGCGGAGAGGTGTAATTTCTGCACTGTTTTTCCTAGTTCGTCCAGATTATTCTAAGTGTTGGACCTAAGTTTTGCTAAACATGTTTTTAGCTATATAGGAAAAATTTCACCTTCATATCCTCCAAAACATTTCCCAACACTTACTAAAACACTTAGCCTTATTTTGACTCCCAAATTCAAGACCCAAAACCCTCATCCAAACCTCAGGATTCTCTTTAAGCTTCAAGCCTCCATCTTTAACCTTCACCAAGAACTTCACCAAAGCTACTGTATGTGGTGTTGAACCATTGGTTCCTTTAACCCATGGTGCCTAAACCCTCTTTTACTTAATAATGCATGATTTAAGGTTGATTTTACATGTGGGTCTTGTACATGAAGAAATTTACTGCACAGTGATTTTAGTTCATTAAAGTATGGTTATTTTAGCACATTTTGAGCTTCAAATCTTGGATCTACTATTCAATTTGATGAGGGTTTTTGATTTGTATATTTTGGGGGTGTTGCAAGGTGTTGATTGATGGTTTTACGATAGATTTCTTCCATGATTTCATCTCTAAATTGCATGGTCTTTTACCCCATTACACACCCCCAAGGTGTTTGATAAAATGTCCAGTTATGGTTTCTTGAGGAAATGATGGTCTAAAGCATGAGATACGATACGACTAATACTATGATGATGACATGAGCTTATATTCATGATGAATTCTATATAAAGTGTTTCATTAGACCATGCCCAATCCAAGGGGTCTAAGAACCCAAATAACGGAGGGAAGGGTTAGTACTTCTCCATCTAGTGATAGGGCGGCATCAGTAGTAATTGAGATAGGGGTTAATACTCATCAATCGAGAGAAGGGTTAGTACTCCTCCACCAAGGTGATGGGGCGGAAGTATCACCAACTTAGGGATGGGTTAGTACTTCTCCACCTAGGTGATGGGGCAAAATTATCATGAACCGAGTGAAGGGTTAGTACTTCACCATCAAAGTGATGGGGTGGCCTCATCACTCACCCCAAGGGGTTCATACCTTGGAAATCTAGCTTGGTCTATTATTCACATATGATATCCTATATGAGCATGAGTTATCTAAGAATGTTTTACTTATGCATTTAATGTACATGCCATTTTGCTATACTATGACGATTGCCTATTATATGCATTTTGATTATGAAACCTATCTATTGTTGTATAGCATCCTGCATACTTAGCACATCAAATGTACTAACACATACTCTCACCTACATGATATCATCGTGTAGGAACCGGTGCCCAAGTTAATCATCCTCCTCCTTCACGTGGCTAGACGGTGCTATTCCACGCTTATTAGTGAGTCCTCGATTTTTGGGACCTTAGTCTATGTTATTATTATCTATATATTGAGACATTTTCTTATGTTCTATTATATTATGAGGGTGAGCCCAGTAGCTTTGTCTTGGCCCCCGCTCTATCTATGTATTTAGAGGTGTTGTTGGACAAGTTGTGTTATTGGACCATGTCAGTCCACTTCATTTTGGTCAAAGCGAAGTACATAACTGAAATATTGAACTAGCTTTATATTAATCGGGTAGTGAGACTTCACGGGGTCCTGATGTCCATTGTGTCAGACCGAGGCTCGTTGTTTACTTTGCACTTTTGGAGGCCTTACATCATGGTTTAGGTTCCCATTTGGATTTGAGTACAACTTTTCACCCCTAGACTGGTGGTCAGTCCGAGAGAACCATTTAGGTATTAGAGGATATGATCTGAGCCAGTGTTATTTATTTTGGGGCTAGACTAGACCAACATTTTTTCTTAGTCATGCAATAATACTTATCATTCCAACATTCAGATAGCTCATTTTCAGGCCTTATTTGGTCGGAGATGCAGAATGCTCATAGGTTAGTGTGAAATAGTAGTAGTGGTCAGTATAGGTGTCGATATATTGAAAAATATTCTTGAGTAGGTATGATTGACTTAGAGTAGAATTGTGATAGTCCAAAGTCTCGAAAAGAGCTATGCTGATACACAGGTTCGACCTTTGGAGTTTGAAGCTGGGGCATGGTTTGATTGAGAGTCTAACCTTTGAAAGGTGTTATAAGATTCCTGAAGAAGGGCAAGCTCAGTTTGAAGTTCATTGGTCCTTCTGAGATTCTTGATAGAGTGGGAGAGATGGCTTATAGACTTGCCTTACCACCCTACCTATCTTCAGTACATCCAATCTTCTATGTTTCAATGTTGTGGCATTATATTTTGACAAGTCTCATGAGATTTCTGTGGATTCAGTAGAGTTGAGCCCTGATTTGACTTATGAGGAACAGTTAGTAGCTATTTTGGATACATAGATGAGGAAGTTAAGGACTAAGGAGATTGCTTCAGTAAAGGTCCATTTGAGCCATAGGCTCGAGAGTGAGGCTATGGGAGATAGAATGGGATATGCATTCCTAATACTCTCGGTTGCTTCAGCCTACAGGTATGTCCCTTATCTCATGTTCAAGGACGAACATTGTTTTTAGTAGTGGATGATGTAATGACCTCAAGGGTCATTTCTGGAACATTCAATCTAATTACTATTTTTCCTTTCTCAAAAGTTGCCTTGGATTATTTTTAGATAATTCTACAAGTTAGATTTTGAAATATTGTAAAACGTTGGAGTTTTGCAAATGAAAGAGCTTTAAAAGGCTCAAAGTTAAAAATTTTGAGTTTCGAGTGTCAAAATTCGCTTTCATCAGCTCCATCAGTTCTGAAAAGTCAAATCTAGTTTGAGAGAACTTGCAGAACTGAATTAGGAGTTAAAGCGGAGATTTTAGGCCCAAAGTTGTATTTTCAGTTCATTTTGGATCATAGGTTTGACTTTGGTCAACATTCAGGGTTCGAAAGCTCGTACCAAAATTGCTTCAGTTTCAGTGGTTTTTGGTGGTAAAATTAACACTAGAAATGCTTTCATTGTAATTTTTAGGGGTTCTGAGAATAGTTTGAGTTTTTGAGTCAGAAACTAGTTTAAGTAATCCTTGTCAGATTCAGGATAGAGGTTCTAAATTTGAATTTTGGCGGTTCCATTGAGTCCGGATCATCATTTCTAGTAGGGTTCTATGATTGGTTTGTGTTCACATGGTTCCAAACAAATTCCTGAGGGTTCGCTTCTAGTTTACAATTGTTGTATATTGTTGTCATGTCTCAATTCTGGTGCATCCCCCCCTGAACCGCCGTGATCATGCCACTTGCTCCACATTTGCAGAGGTCAATGTGACTAAACCTCTACATTCTAAGAAGTTGGACCCGTGTTTGCAAAGCGATGGCTGTTGGGCCTTCGCATTAGCGGAGCTATGCGTGTGCCAGAACAGTAAACTTCATAAAAGGATGATCTTTTTTCGTATTCCGCCATTCTCAACTTTTAAGCTTCATTTTCAATAGAGGTTTCGAGACTTTACAAGGCAAAGTGATTGGATAACTATTTTCTAACCTATTTCATTAATTTAAATTGATTAATTTGTGATTTTAACTTCAAATTTTGGGATTTAATGGAGTAATTTGGTGTTCTCTTAGTCTTTCATTTCAAACCTTTAATTGTTGATTCCTCCCTCATCTTAACTTCATTTTCGAAACCATTTTCTCCAATGAACTCCTTGTTATATGTAGAATCTTTTCATATATTAATTTTTAATTTTCGACATGAGATTTCTCATAATCTTACCTTTTAACTCTAAATCAATTTACTTTAGTGTCATTAGATTCATTACACGATTATGATGCCATATTTGGACAGATTTTGGTGATTTGGAGTACCATTGATAGGGGGAAAATGATGATTTCAACTAGATTCGAGACTTTATTTGAGGCAAGTGGACCTTTAACATTTGTTTAAGTATGAATGAACCTTGTATGTTTCTAGATGTGTGTAATTGAGTACTATGGGGAAAGAATTGTAACATCGTAGGGTTGATCATGATATTTCAGATTGAATAGTTGTCTATGTGATGATATATTGACTTATAAGAAACTGTGGGTTGAGAACTTCCATAATTTTGTGAATCATTCCATGTTAATAGTAAGATGGTTCTTATTTTGTTTGATATGATTGATATACTGAGACTGGAGTGATATTGAGACACTGATGATATTGAGCAATTGATGATATTGAGATATTGATATCATTATGATGTTGATACTATGATATAATCGTGATCCTACACATCACATTTATTATTATTTGTGCATTGATACTTACGATGGCTACGACTAAGATGTGAGTAAGGTAACATATAGATTAGTGGTCGAGGTCTCTATTGGTCTAACCGATGTAATATTCCGGTGGTCTAAGGTCATTTTTGGATGGTTCTGAGGTCATTTCCAGATAGGTCGACATAAGCCAAGGTCCTTGCCAGCCATATTCAAAGTTACAAAGTCCAGAGTGGCCCCCTATGAGTTTCGTTTGAGGAAATCATCTAATCAATAAATGTGTACTCCAGGATAGACATGCATCACGATTATCTGACATTTCATCGCATTATTCACACGTCATGGCATCTACTCCATCTCATTTCAAATCTGGTTGATATTGTTTTAACTTGTTTATGAGATTGTATACTTATTATATCCTTGATCTTGAGTAAGAGTTGGATTTACTTATATACTTGGGTTTGGAGATACTATGCTAGATGATGAGTATATCTATATTACTATGATCTATATAATATATTGTGCTGGGACTTTTTCTGAGTAGAGGATTGTAGTTTGGCGGATTGTGGTTGGGATTTAATGAGCTACTTGTGTTCTTCATTTATTTACCTTAGGTTAGTTCCATTTGCTGGGTGCCCTTCTATTTGGTGCTCACCCCTTTCTACTTTTTTGTAGATTGTGAGCATGGTCCATCCCACTAGAGTTCCTTCTTGTTGGATTGAGCTTCTTGGCTTTTTGTGAGCTAGCTACTTATGTCTTCAGTAGGCCTTAAAGATTCCATTTTTATGTTCTTGTGCAATTTGAGAACTGGACAAGATGATATGTATCTCATTTGAGCATTCTATACTTAAAGGCTTGTACATATGACACCAGTTTTGGCATGATTTTAGTGTGCTTTTTTTTGCTTATCTATATCATTAATTGTTATCCTTTCTTATGTTGCTATGCTTAAGTTGTTTGGGTTTGGACTGACTCACCTTGTGGATTAGGAAAGTGCCATCACATCCAGATTTCGGGTGATGACAGATTGTATTCGTGCTTGACCATCCTCTGAGTGTAGCAATCATTCGAGGATGAGCGATTTAAAGAGGGAGATGTTATAACACCCCCTAAATGTCATACCTTGAATAACCTTGAAAATTCTAAAGAAAGTATGAGAATAGTGTCACTGTCATTGACCACGTAGGATTTCTACGGTCCGTGGATGGGCTTTGTGGTTGCACCTGACATTAAGAAATTTTTTGACTTGTGGACTTAGTACATAATGGACTTTACAATTCAAGGATGCTTCTACAGGTTGAAGATGCTATGAGACCCCATGTTTCTTGCCTTCCATAATACATATAGTGTGGCATGTTATATAAGACATATATGATTTTGGATAAAACTTAAGGATAATAAGGTTGCCAGTAAGTGGTAATATTAAGGACTTAAAGTTCTAAGTCGAAGGAATCCCTTAGCACATACTCGAGATTAAAGAAATGGCCTGAGTGATACCTTACCTTTTTAAAAACGTTTATTTTAATTTTTGGATAGGATTAAGAGGATATCATGTAGGCAACAGTGTGTATTAGTACGTTTGAATGTACTAAGTATGTAGGATACAATGCAATAAGAGATAGGAATCGTGATCAAGATGCATAACAATAGGCAATAAACACCATATAACAATATGAGATGTATGATCAATGCTTCAGTAAAACATGCTTAAGTAACTCATGCTTATATAGGATATCAAATGTGTAGAAGAGACCAAAAAAGATTTCTAAAGTACAAACCCCTTGGTAGGTTGATAATGATGTCACCCCATCACACTGGTGGTGAAGTACATACCTCTTACTAGGTTTGTGAGTACAAACCACCATTTAGGTTGATAATGATGCCACCCCATCACCCTCATGGTGAGGTACAAAACCCTCACTAGATTAATGAGTACAAACCCCCACCTAGGATATCAAAGCACTAGCCCCTTTATTGGCTATCAAGGTACTGACCTCCCGAAAAGGTTATCCGGGCTCTTAGTCCCTCCCCCCCCCGGATCGAGAATGGTCTAATGCTTTATAGAATGTATCATATACATACATTCATTTCATCATTATATAGGCATTCATATTATATTTCATACTTTGGACATTCAATTCCTCAAAAAATAATAACCGGATATTTTATCAAACACTTGATGGGTGTGTAATGCTAGTATTAAACCATGAAATATAGAGATGAAATCATGCAAGAAAAATCTATTGTAAAACCATTAATCAATACCTTGCAATACCTTCAAGCAATGTACATCAAACTCCCTCATCAAATATTACAATAGATCCAAGATTTATAGCTCAAAATATAGCAAAACAGTCACAACTTTACATAGCTTTAACATAATTCATAGATATGTTCATACTAGTAAACCCAATTGTAAAATCAACTTTAAACCATGCAAATTGAGTAAAAAATAGGTCAGGGCACCATGGGTGGAAGGAACTAATATTTGAAACCCACATATCTTAGCTTTATAGAATTTCTTGAAGAAGACTTTAATGGAGACTTGAAGCTTGAAGGAAATCCTTAGATCCGGATAAGGGTTTTGGGACTTGAATTTTTGAGTGGATTATTAGTCTAAGTGTTTGAGTGAGTATTGAGGAATTTTTTGGATGATATGAGGGTGAAATAAGGCTAAGTTTATATATTTTTACATATGGTAACACTTAGGCCAAAGACTTAAAAAACTTGGACCGAAGTAAAAAATTAGGACAATTTTAACACTTGTGTGCGTTGCGAAAGGAACGTGTACTTACACTTTTTTTAGCTCACTTTGATAGTTCATATTTTTCTAAAATTGCTTTAAAATTTGGACTAGATCCATTTACCTCTCAATTTGTCCCCTGAACAAGAATATAAAGTCGGATTTTCGAAATAACCCACAAATTTATAGATATATGGAAATTACGATTTCGGGCACTTCCAAGGCACATTTTTGAGCACTTTTTGGGGTGAATTCATTGCGATTGCACTGAATTATTTCATAATGATAACAGGTTGGCATGTTCACTTAAGCTGGATTCAGTATCTATATATCAATTTATCGATTTTCCTGACTACTTGTCCATATGTATGAGACATTGCTCTTCTTGGTGTAGTGTCACTAAAATAAAGGTAGATGATGAGGGGAATGTAGTGTTCATAACCATCCCTTCTTTCTAATGAAGACCATATTTGAATAACTTAGAAAGTAATAAGTTAATTTCCAATAATATCCAGCATAATGCTCCAATTTAAACTACTAATGCACTTGATTCTTTTTGAATACTTTCTTTTCTAATTGGCATGGCACCAAGTATAAGCATTATACAAATCACCTTTATGAACTTTTTCAGAGTTAAGGCTTTATATTAAATTTGAAGTTCCCATACTTATTCAAAGGACACATAAGATCCCACGAGTCATATGCATATGCTACGATAATGATTATGATGTTATGTA
>JAABOM020088698.1:0-29358 GCA_011800125.2 Solanum clarkiae | reverse complement strand
TTTATTCCTCATGCTTCATCTTTTTATTAAAAGATGGTTCTAGAATTATTTATTTTTTTATTGTAAATATGAAATTACTCTTAATCATAGTTTATTTTATTTTTGTATAAAAGATGTTTCTAAAACTATATAGTTTTCTTGATATCTTTTTTAGTAGATTTTTTTTGTTAGTATGAAATGATAATTTTGCCCTTGGTCGTCCTCGGATTCACTCTTCTATATATAAGTGTTCTTTGAGAAAGGTAACAATACAAAATATGATAATAGTCGAGACAAATCATTTTCACATTTACTAATCTTTTCATCCCTTAACTAATTTTTGCACTAATTAATATTTATATATTCCAAACAAGGAAAGGATAAAAAAAGTAAGAGTAATGATAAAAAATAATTGTAGTTGTGTAAGAAACATAATGCTATGAAATATTTATCTTATAAGTTTGAGGCACGATTATCTAAAAAGTATGAGAATTGCTTTATTTTCTTTTATATTTTAGAAAACATTGTACAACCTAAAAAATATGATAGCATAAAGTATAAATAGCATTATATTCATAATTAAAAATATGATTTATAGCAAAAATACTTTTAAAATAATAAAAATAAAATTAAAGAATAAAGTGTGTTTCTACGCCGGGACCACATTTTTAAGCTTGAGACTTATACCCCTAATTCTAGGACTTATGCCTCAAAATTTTAGTATGTCCCACCTCGAGACTTCTCCAAAAAATATTTTTGAAAATATTGATCTGGTCTATACAAAAAGTGCAGCCTAACCTAATTCATCAGTCAAAGAAACTCATAAATCAACTCTTTTTTAGTTGAGAATCTTTTTTGTAAATTGTAGTTAAGAATCCTAGGAAGAAGAGTCATCTTATATGGAGAGACATTAATGACTTTTTCAAAGTTATGTAATATTTTAAAATTTTGAAGATCTGTGACAATCTGTCCACCATCATTATGGAAACGTCAATAAGAAAAGAAATTGGGCTAGAATAATTTTGAGTAGTACCTTGAAAATTTTAATCCTAGTTCAGATTTAGATGAAATCTGAGTTAGGTGAGTTCTGGGGTAATCTAATAATTGACTAAGGGTTGATTTATAAATTTGATCTTTTGAATTGATATCCAAGATAATAAGAAACCTGTACGTCTTTATGGAGTCAAATTCGGACAAGTCGTACTCCCAAAATTAATCTTGGCACAAAAGTTTGATTTTTGAATATCTTGGTTAAAGAGTGTGTTGTGAATTTCAAATTAGGATACAAATCTAGAATTTCTAACATCGTGCAATCTGGAGCGGTCAGATGGATCCCTTTATGACGGGATACCTGGCCGCTATAGTAGGACAATCGAGAGTTTTAAGTCAAAAAAGATTCTAAAATTATTTTTACTTCTTCTACTTTGTTCTCGAGAGGCCAGAAGCAACATAGGGTAGTTTTCCTTAAGTTTTTTCACCGATTTCATCGATAAAGGTAAGTTGATTATTCTTCAATTTAATTCCTACACCTTAAAATCTAGAGAAATTAATGATGAAAAAAATCCTAGTTAGGAGAGATAATAAAAGTGGCCAAAAATTATGATACCTATCAGTGCAAGAAATATTTATTAAAGTTCTTTAAGTATGGTTTGACACTGGTGGCTGACCCTAGGCTCATATGACCAAGTTTGTTTAAGGTATTTTAAGTTTGTTGATGATTAAGGAGTGCAAAACTATCAAGTTGATGAAAAGATGGATATTTTATGATTGATGGCTTATCATAATAGATTGAGGAGAAATAGTTTAAGGAGAGTGTCAGGACGATAACAAGGGCTTGTGATCACGCTCAAGATACACCTCTTTTTGAAGTAAAAGTTATCGTCAAAGAATAAACATAACCAAGGTTAGGTACGAATCCCACAGGGAATATGGAACTTTTACAACTTGGTTCATCAATAATCAATTCAAACATCAACTAACTCTATTCTCTAAAAAGGGGGAGGGGGGAGGGGTTATAATGATCGATAAGAAATTAAACTAGACTAACTAAAATTGAAAGACAAACAATAATGGAGAGCAAGTTGGTATTGTATTCCCCATGATTCACTTGCTCAACATCCTGGGATATCACAATTCTCAACTAGAATATTGCATGTAGGATATTAATTTAGGTTTTTCCAACCCTTTGGTCAAAGGTGAAGGTCGAATTTTACTATAGGACTTGGCTCATCTCTATAGTGTGCTCAACTAGCCATTATCCATAGTCACAGTCAATCCCCCTTTGGTCGAGTTCGGTTGATTAGACGAGAACACATCATCAAATCCTGTTAATCATTCTTTTTTCTTATTCATTACCACCTGGATCAGGAAGGTAACACTAGGCAACTTTTAATGTTGGCCACTATTAGAAAACATTCGAAATGGACAAAAATGATTAATACATACAAATACCCATTCTAAGAATTACAAATATTTCAGGTTTTCTAAGTTAGATTCTCATGGTTCCCACAACCTCAAGTTGTGGGTTTAGCTACTCATAACCTGGGCAAATAAAGAAACAATGGATAGAAAAAACATGGCTAATCACTTACCCAAGAAGATTAAAGAACAAGAAAATCCAATATGTATTGAGAATCACAAGATTGAAAGTTGAATTTAATCTACAAGTGAATCTCTTCTCCAAAATATAGTCTCCAAAGCTAAAACCCTAAGAATATTCTAATTTCTTCCTCTATACTTTCTTCTCAGCTGCTCTCTATGTACAATTACTGAAAATTTTGAAAAGTGCTTTAAATGATCTAATGTGTTCTGTTTATAGTATGTAAAAATAAGCCCCTAAATTAACAAGAAAAACTGGTCGGCGTATGATACGAGTCACAGTTATGACTCGTAACTAGGGTCATGAGCCGTAATCGAACTTTCATGGTCAGCCTCCTACATCTGGACTTCACTGCTATGAAACACCTTCACAATTCGTAGTCTGATCTACGACTCGTATCGACTTTCGTAGTCCACATTTGCATCACTTGGTCCAAATCTGATCAACACTGGAAATCTACGAAACTTTCCTTTACGATCCGTAGATGGAACTATGACTTGTAACTATATTTCGTGTGGCTGAACTTCAGTTTTGCTTCAACACTGGAATCCTCCACGAGACCACCTCTACGACTTGTAACTTGAGATACGACTCGTAAAAGGTCTCATATATCCTAAAAAATTAGCAAAACCTACAACTTTTCTCAAAATTGTGCCAACCTGCTTTTCCTGTAAAAACAAACACAAAAAATTACATAAAAATCATAAAAGTCACATTTAGAACACATAAAATTCTAAGTTTTAAGCATTAAATGTGTTGTATTTTGACAACACATCAGCTTGAACCAATGGTGGTAGCCATTTTAATCAAAGGTCTAGTACTGGTCATTCTCAATTTTGCTAGGAGTCTTCAAGCACAACTTCATATTTTACTAGTAATCCAGTGCCAAAATTCAATAAGGATAAGGTGCCTAACCCACTTGCGTCACCCATGATTTCAAATGGCTTGGACCTATCAGGAGCTATAATAATTGGTGCTGAGATCAATCTCCTTTTCAACTCTTCAAAGGCTTACTTGCATGCATCATCAAATATTAACTTGGCATCTTTCTCCAATAATCTATATAATGGGTCTGAAATTTTAGAGAAGTATTTTATGAACCTTCAATAGAATCTTGCATGCCCCAAGAAACTTCTCATACCCTTGAGATGGGGGTGGAAGCTTCTGAATCACCTCAACTTTAGCCCTATCGACCTCAATGCCTTTGTTAGATATTCTATGACCCAATACAATACCCTCTTTTACCATGAAGTGGCACCGTTCCCAGTTTAGCACCAGATGACTTTCCACACATCTTTGCAACACATCATGCAAGTGTGATAAGTAATCCTCAAATGAGTTCCCAACCACGCTGAAATCATCCATGAAGACCTCAATATTACTCTCCACCATATCTGAGAAAATGGACATCATGCATCTTTGAAATGTCGCTGGAGCACTACACAACCCAAATGACATTTTTTTAAATGCAAAGGTACCTTAAGGACATATAAAAGTGGTTTTCTTCTGATCCTCTGGAGCAATGATGATTTGATTTAGCCAAAATACCCACCAAGAAAATAGTACCACCCTTTTTCTACAAGTCTATCAAGCATCTAATTCATGAATAACATAGGAAAGTGATCCTTCTCTGTTGAGGCATTGAGCTTTTTGTAATCCATATACACTCTTCATCCTATGACTGGCCTTATAGGAATCAATTCATTGTTAGCATTAGGTACCACTGTTATACCTTTTTTTTTTGGAACACACTGTACCAGACTCACCCATTCACTGTCGATGATTGGATAGATTACTCCTGCATCTAACCATTTAATGATTTCTTTGCAAACCACCTCTTGCATAGGAGGATTCAGGCACCTCTGATATTCAATGCTTGGCTTGTAGTCCTTGACTAGCTGAATTTTGTGAGTACATATCCCAAGAGGGATACCAAAAATATCTGCAATAGTCTATCCAATAGCCCTTTTAAATTGTTTGAGCACTGTTACAAGTGCATCTGCTTACTCATCATTCAAGTCTACAACTATGATAACTGGCAGGGGGTCATTTTTGTTTTGGATATTTCAAATATGATGGAAGTGCTTTCAATTCTAACACCGGTGGTACTTCTATGGAGGGTTTTGTGGGTGGCCTCTCTCGATTATGCAAATCTAGCTCCAACTTCGTTTGACGTCTAGGGCCGAATGACACCCCTAGAGCATTTACTGTCTTATCATAATCTGGGATACCATCATTATCGAAGTTCATCAATACTGCCTCCAAAGTGTCAACACCCAATTGTAGCTCAGGTGGTACTTTTGACTCATTATCATCAATAGTCTATATAACTGAAACCACTCTCAGATCACTGTCCTTCCTTGCTCTTTGACAAACATTAAACATAACCTCTTCTTTATCAAATTTGAATGTAAGCGATCCTTTCTCCATATCAACCAGAGTGCGACCAGTAGCTAAGAAATACCTTCCCAAAATAATAGGAACTGCAAAATCAACCTCATAGTCAAGAATTTGTAGGAAATAAAATTTTTTCAACTTTTACCAACACATCATAGAGTATTCATGTAGGTTTCTTGACTGTTCTGTCTGCCATTAACAACCGCATCTTAATAGGAGTAGGAGTTCCCAAATTGAGTTTCTTGAAGATCGCCAGAGGCATTAAATTGATTCTAGCACCCAAATCACAAAGTGCTCTTACAAATTCAACCTCTCCTATAGTGCATGTTATAGTGAAAGCACCTAGATCTTCAAGCTATTAAGCTAATGACTTGTTAGTGATAGCACTACAATGTTGGAGATCTCTAGAAAACTTTTGACTCATAGTCTGCTTCTTCATAAGCAAGTCTTTCATATACCCTGCATACCCTGACATCCTCTCTAGAGTTTCAATTGAAGGGATGTTGACTGATAATTGCTTGAGCATTGAGAGAAAGTTCTTGAGATTGCTCTCCTCTTCCCTCTTCTTGAGTCTTTAAGAGAAAGGTGGAGGAGGCCTTGAGACAGTCTTATACTTCTTTGGCTCTTCAACCACTTTACCTATCCCATCTTTTACACAATCTTCTTTTTTGACAACACCCTTCTTCAAAACTCTCTTCTCACAAATAATTTCTACCTCAACCAGTATAGCATGGTTGATGGTACTCTTACCTCCCCTAGTCATGATTGCTATACAATGCCCATCATTTTTCGGGTTTTGAATTGTGTTGCTTGAAAATGTACCTTTTTGGCATTGATTCAATTGATTAGACACTGGCCGAATTGTTGCTCCAGTTGCTTGATGGCCACCGAATAAGACTCTATCTTTTGATTATACTTGAAATATCGGACTTCATTCCCTTTAAAGTCTCATATTGTGTTTTGGCCTTTTTCATCAATCGGTCAATCATCTCTTCAATCCTTGAATTGCTAGCCCCAACATCATGATTATGGGATGGCATATATGGACCATTTCGAAAATTATCTCTTCTACCCCACTCGGCTTCTGGAACCCTATTCCTTTTAGAATAACCACCACAGTTATCATATAAGCACTTTCTCTGTTATAGTTATGACCTTGATTCCCAGAACCTTGATGCCAATAGTCAGAATTGGACCCTTGGGCATTGCTTCGAAAACCCACCGCTTGATCACTAACAAAACAAGCATCATCATCATAATAATTCTCTTTATAATAGGTGTTCTAGGAGGTTGGTGGACTACTGCATGCAATCTTTCTTGATTTTGCTTAACTACCAAGTCCATACTCGTGCAGAGTTAACAAAGTTGTTGCATGATCTCTTTATTGATCTTAGCTTGCAGCAAACTAACATTCACGACACATAAGCTCCTTGTAGAAGCTCTCTCTCTCTCTCTCTCTTTGCCCCCATGCATGATTGGTTTCGACCACTTGCTCTATTCTCTCGGTGATCCTAGTGAATGGTTGATTCAAGAACATGTCCCCCATTATAGTATCGACACAAGCATGACTATTTTCATCGAGGGCACGATAGAACATCTCTACCAAAGCATCATCAATAATTTTGTGTTCTAGGATGCTTCCTAAACACTTTGTAAATATCTCCCACGTTGTACTAATTGAATTACCAGGTAATTGTTCATAATTATTGATTTGGTCTTTTAATTTGAGCTTCTTTGACCTGGGGAAGTACCTTTCCAAGAAGGCCTTCTGTAAATTCGCCCAAGTGGTGATTGAGCTTTGTGAGAGTTCCTTAGTCATACCGCTGCATTACTAGTAAAAGATAGAGGGAACACACGCAACCCAACAACATCCATGGAAAGATTTTACATCCCCATCACGCTCTTACAAACAAAAACTACATTATGCAGATGGCTTCAGAAGGTAAACCTGCAAACAAACTATGAGTCTGAAGCATTTGGAGTAATCTACTTGAAACCATGAACTTAGTGTTGGCCGGTAATGGCGGCAACACTATAGCTCCCGTTACATCCATGGCCATTGGATTCAGTTTATATTGATTCCATCTATAAGCATCCTAGGTTGTGACCTATTCTCCAATGGTGGTGGATTGTCATCCCTATCATCAACATCATCATTCCGATTTATAGTTTCATTAACTGTGATATTAGCGTTCGCTTGAGCCATTCTCCTTGTAACCCATTGGATCTCTAAATCAATTGGAGCTAAGGAAATGCCTTGACTCCTTGTATTGCGCATACAATATCTAGTATACCCTACAAAGAAACTAAACCAACAAAAAAAAATGCAAGAGAACTAAGAAATTAACACTTGAAATGTACTACTAGTGAATACAAATCAAAGTCTTTCCGTATTCCTTGGCAACATCACCATTTTTCTTTGATCACGCTCAAGATATACCTCTTTTTGAAGTAAAAGCGATCGTCAAAGTGATAAACCTAACCAATGTTAGGGTCGAATCCCATAGGGAATACGGGACTTTTGTAACTTCGTTCAATAATAATCAATTCAAACATCAACTAACTCAATTTTCTAAAAGAGTAGGGGGGGTTGTAATGATCGATAAGAAATTAAACTAGACTAACTAAAATTGGAAGACAAACAATAACGGAGAGCAACTTAGGTATTGTATTCCCCATGATCCACTAACTCAACTTCCCCAAATATCACAATTCTCAACTAGAATATTGCATGTAGGACGGTCATTTAGGTTCTTCGAACCCTTTGGTCAAAGGTGAAGGTAGAATTTCACTATGAAACTTGACCCATCTCTATAGTGTCTCAATTAACCATTACCAATAGTCTCATTCAACCTCTCTTTGGTCGAGTTCAGTTGATTAGACGAGAACACATCATCAAATCCTGTTAATCATTCTCTTTTCCTATTCATTACCACCTGGATTAGAAAGGTAACACTAAGCAAATCTAATGTTGGCTACCATTAGAAAATATTCAAAATGAAGAGACATGATTAATACATACAAATACACATTCTTAGAATTGCAAATAATCCGGATTTTCTAAGTTAGATTCTCATAGTTACCACAACCCCAAGTTGTGGGTTTATCTACTCATAACTTGGGCAAATAAAGAAACAATGAATAGAGAAAATATGATTAATCACTTACCCAAGAAGATTGAAGAATAAGAAAATCCAATATGTATTGAGAATCACAAGATTGAAAGTTAAATTTAATCCACAAGTGAATCTCTTCTCCAAAATGTAGTCTCCAAAGCTAAAACCCTAAGAATATTCTACTTTTTTCCCTCTATACTCTCTTCTCAGTTGCTCTCTATGTACAATTACTGAAAATTTCAAAAATTACTTTAAATAACCTAGTATTTTCTATTTATAGTATTTACAAATAAGTCCCTAAATTAATAAAAAAAATTGGTCGACGCATGATATGAGTCACAGTTACGACTCGTAACTAGGGTCACGAGCCGTAATGTGGCTTTCATGTCAGCCTCCTGCATCTTGGACTTCACTGCTATGAAATACCTTCACGATTCGTAGTCTGATCTACGACTCGTATTGACTTCTCGTAGTCCACATTTGTATCACCTGGTCTAAATCTAATTAACACTGGAAATCACTACGAAATTTTCCTTTACGACCCGTAGATGGAAGTACAACTCGTAACTGGGTATCGTGTGGGTGAATTTTAGTTTTTCTTCAATACTGAAATCCTCTACGATACCACTTCTATGACTCGTAAACTAAGATACGATTCGTAGAGGGTCTCTTATGTCCTCAAAAATTACCAAAACCTGTAACTTTTCCAAAAATTATGCCAACCTGCTTTTTCTGTATAAAAAAATACAAAAACACATATAAACCATAAAAGTCGCATTAAGAACACATAAAATCCTAAGTTTTAGACATCAAATGTGTTGTATTTTGACAACATATCAGCTTGAACCACTGGTGGTAGCTATTTTTATCAAAGGTCTAGTACTGGTCATTCTCAATTCTCGAGGATTCTTCAAGCCCAGCTTCATATTTTACTAGTAACCCAGTACCCAAGTTCAATAAGGATAGGGTTCCTAACCCAAAGCATCAAAAATGGTGCTTCAATTGGACACTCTTTCCCCAAATGTTAGAAGTATGGAAAAAGCCTTCCAAAAGACTACTTGTCCAGTTGTGGTGCATGTTTCGGGTGTTGTAAACCCATCCATAGATTGAGATTTTGCCCTTCACAAGTTCGTCGAGATGGAGATGCTTATCTCAAACTCAGCCTAGTGATTCTACAGGTCATCCATCTCATAGGGTACTTTTTCTAATTTTGGTGATGCTCTTTAGTTCTGACAAGATAAAGAGTCTTCTTCTAATGTAGTCACGAGTATGTTACGAATCTTTTATCATAATTTTTATGCCTTAATTGATCTAAATGCAAACTTATCTTTTGTGCCTTCTTATGTTTCTGTGAGATTTAGTGTAAATTCTGAAATTCTGTTAGAGCTCTTTTCAGTTTCTACTCCTATTGGCGAGTGAATAGCCAAATGGGTATATAGAAATGGCTCAAATTTACTCTTCAAAAAAATTACCTCAATAGATTTAGTAGAACTGGACATGCTTGACTTTGGTATCATTCTTGGCATGAATTAGCTATGCTCATGTCATGATTTAGTTGATTGTCAAATCTGAGTAGCCAGATTATAATTTTCTAATGCACCAGTTATTGAATGGAATAGTAGTACTTTATAGCCTATAGGTTGATTTGTTTTTTAGCGCAAGACCATAAAGATGATATATAAAGATCGCATCTATCATCTCATTCGGATAAAAAATTCTTATTTCAAAACCTTGATTCTTAAGTCAATTCTTATTGTGAATGAGTGTTTGGAAATGTTCCCTGATGATCTTCTCATTATTCCTCTCAAAAGAAAAATTGATTTTGGGATAGGTGTTTTCATCGGTTGTTGATCGATCACTATTTCTCCTTACTATATGGCTCTAACCAAGCTTAAAAAATTGAAGGATCAATTGAAGGACCTTCTGGATAAGAAATTCATTAGACTAAGTATCTTTCGCTGGGATGCTCTACTGTTGCATATTTTGAAAGAAGGATGGTTCTCGCCTTATGTGCATTGACTGTCATCAATTGAACAAAGCTATAATCAAGAATAAGTATATATTGCAAGAATTATTGACTTGTTCAATTAGCTTTGTGCCAATTATTTCTCTGAGATTGACCTTAGATTGAGTTATTATCATCTTTGAGTGAGAGAGTGTGATATCTCAAAGATGGCTTGTAGAACTCGATATGGATATAACGAATTATGTGTCTAAGTGTCTAAATTGCTAATAAGTCAAGGTTAAATATAAACACTTGATAGTTTGGTTCAAGATATTGAGATTCCTAATAGAAAATAGGAAGATTTAATAAACTTTATTACGAGTTTACCTCATATTCATTGCCAACGCAATTCTATTTGGGTGATTATGGATAAAATAACTAGTTGGGATATTTTCTTCAAATTAAATTCTTTTATTTAACTGAGGACTATACTCATCTTTATATTTGTAGGATTATTAAGTTGCACGATGTTCCATTATCCATCATTTCTGATAGGGGTACTCAATAAACTTTTCAGTTTTGAAAATTATTTCATAATTGGTACTCAAATCAAGCTTAATACAACTTTTCATTTGCAGATCAATAATCAAGATGAAAGGTCTATTATGATCTTGGAGGATATGACGAGGACTTGTGAAACTGACTTTAAGGATAATTGAGATGATCATTTGTCGTTGATTAAATTTGATCATAATAATAATCACTGTTCTTGCGTTCTAATGAATTTGTTTGATGCTTGTTATAGTAAGAGGTGTCAGTTCTCCTATTAGGTTGTTTGACATTGGTGAAGTTATTGACCTAACTTATTTCATGAGACCATGAAAAAATTTTGACCTAGTAAGAAAAAAATTAAAGAATTTCCAAAATCAACAAAAGTCTTATTTGGATGTAAGAAGAACAGAGCTTGAGTTTGAAGATAATGAAAAGATGAACTTGAAAATTTCACCCATGAAGGATGTGATACATTTTGGTAAGAAAGAGAATCTTAACCCACACTATTTAGGCTCATATAAGATTTTAAAGTATATTGTTGAAGTAGCATATGAGTTGAATTTGTCTTTGGAGTTGATATTGATACTTCTAGTGTTTTATGAATTCTTGTTGAAACAATATACTTGTGATCCTACTTTGATTTTACTATTGGAGCGTGTGGGTGTGAAAGAAAGTTTGTCCTATGAAGATGTTATTGTAGAGATTATAGGTCGTCAAGCCTGAAAGTTGAAGAATAAAGAAGTTGCTTCAGTCAAAGTTTTATAATGGAGTTAGTCAGTTAACGGTGCTACTTGGGAGGCTAAGGTCTATATGATGCCTTGTTATCCTCGTATATTTTTCTTAGATTCAATTTTAAATTGAGGTATAAAATCCTCCTATGTACTCTTATGCATTCATGTATGTCAGTTGTTCTCTCAATTCCCTATGCACATATTTTCACAGAATTAGTTTTCAAATTTATATTTTAGCTGAAAATCAATTACTTCTTGATTTTATGCATTTTGATATGAGTTGCATTCATATTTAGATATTAGATTTTTCTTCTAGTCCATTCATGCTAGCTTGAGTCTCATTCGAGGATGAATGTTCCCAAAGAAGAAATATTGTAATGCTACAAAAATTGAAAAGTTGGAATGACAAAAAAAGTTCAGAAATTGATCTGGTATAGATTTTACAAGACCCATCCATCTATCGTAGATATTTTTACGAGTCTTAGGAGTACTAAATAATGGTCATACATGAGGTCTCAAATTTGACTGAATTTAGGGGAAATTCATCAATTTTCACGATAGGACACTACAGTTCATGGTTAGTTTTATGATTTATAGATGACTCTTCATAAATGAAATTCAGAGAGATGAAAAATTGATTTTTAGATAGGAAGAATGAAGTTTACGAGTTATAGAATATTTGTCGGATCGTGATTTATGACTTCATAGTTGAGATTCAAGAATTTGAAATTTAGGTCTGATTCTTACTGATAGTATTTTATGGTTCATAAAAAAAATCAAGGTCCATAGATGACTCTCATAGTTCTTGTCCTCAACTAAGTTTCAAGGATAGTTCAATCTTTTTCATCCTTTAAACTCATATACTATGTCAATTTAGATTATTTTAAGTGAGATTTAGGGGTTTCTATCAGCCTAATCCCTTATTTGCTTGACTCTATCCCAAATAAAAAAATATTCTCTAGAATTTTTCTCTTAAAATGAGAACGGGGTAAAACCTAGGGTTCCACAAATCAAGTGATTGAATTCAGATTTCTAGTATGATTTCCATTCTAGATACGTAGAGATCTTATTTATGGATCCTCTTCCATTGAAGGATTTCCAAATTAAATTTAATTTCTTGAATTTTAATTATACAACTTAGGGTTCTAACGATTTCATATGGGCTCTATGCTGAATTTATATTTTAATGCATGATTTAAGTAAGAATTGATAATTTTTAGATGAATTTCATTAATTCATTTTATGAAAAAATTTTATAGTTATGAATTCAACTATGTTGACATGTATGAACTATGATTTGAAGAAAATTACGAATTTGATATGCTTTTCAGCAAATATCTCGATGATTTTATGAATTTAGACTTGTTTTTGATTGAAGCAATTTCATCATGTCTTAACATTAGAATACTTTAAATTGAAGTAACTCTTACATGATATTATGATTTGATTACTTCCGATTGAAGTGGTCCTAGTATGATATTATGATTTGAAATTTCTTCCACTTGAAGTCTTCTCACCGTGACTTGATGCTTTGGACTAAGTATCTTATATTAGATTGTTATGAGATCATGTCATGATTTAGGAGCAATTCTTATGATTTAATATTTTTATGAAAATACGAATATCACTAGATTATTATCTTTTCATAAAAGTTAGGAATTATGATTTATGCATGACTATTTTTATTGAGAGAATTACCTAGCATCGAGTTGAACTATCAATGATTATCTAAATTCTAGAATGATGAACCACCATAAAATATCTTGATTAGACAAAGATATCGAGTGGATCCATCTAAGCTTCGGATCAGGTCCTAACCTGGAAAGTAGGATAACATCTTTTTAGTGTATGGAAGACATTGAATTTCATATTATAGCATGCATGATTTACTTAAATTAATGATACCTCCCACACAGTTTATATGATTTTTAGACATCTACATTAACATTGTATCAGTTATTATAGTATTTTAGTTATTTTGAATATTAATTTATTTAATGATTTACTTGGTTATTATAGTGTAAGGTTCACTAAGTATGTTGTTGTTGTTGTTGTACTTTTTATTTAATGATTTACTTGGTTATTATATTGTAAGGTTCACTAGGAATGTTGTTGTTGTTGTTGTTGTACTTGATCTTTGTATTATTAGTATTTTAGACTTATCATGAAATTCACATTATCGTGTATTCTCCATATTCAGTATATTCATAATACTACCTACATATTTTTACTTATATTGTCTTATAATATAGGTATAGATGTGGTGGGATTTCACTGGGTATCTTGTTATTGTTGTGATATAGGTATAGATGTCTCATATCCAGTCCGCAGTTAGCATTGCTCCAGTCAACTATCAGAGTGATGAGTCCTCATTCTATGAGGATAGGCACATCATGATTTCCCTTTTAGGTTTTATTTTACTTTCAATTTTAGACTTTAAGTTAGTTAGGACCAGTCCTAGTATCTCATCAATGTTTGTAGAGGCTTTTAAACTTGTATTTAGAGATTCAAAATATTTTTTCTTTTTTTAGATATTACTTATTCATGTCATCAAATTATTAGATATTTCTATGCTTTACTTTCACATATAGTATTTATTTTTCTTCAGTATGATTCGTTTAGGGTCCTTTCAGAAATCTTAGTACCATGTTATAACTAGGGGTGGCCTCAGATAGTGACAGTAATACTCTCTCCCGAATATAATTTAATTGATTGTGATGAATACATATATATGTTTTCTTATGATGATTATGTTACATCAATCATGGTTTAAATTGCATTGATTATGCATCTCTATACATGAGCTTGTTCTTCCTTCTAATATGCATATTGCTATTATAATGCTTATAGCTTTTCTTGTTACATTACATTCCACATACTTAGTAAATTCCAAGTAATAATGTATATTTTATGGATACATTATCAAACAATATAGGGACAGACAATGCTCCTCCTCTTCGCACTCGTGGTTGACTTTGAGTTACTATTGAAGACCTTTGATGAGTCCTCATACTTCATGGATAAACCTACTTATTTTTCAATTGTTATGTTTCTAGAATTTGAGACACTTGTTTCGTATTTCATTGAAGGGTGAGTTTTGAATATGTCTAGGTCCCGTCTAATCTAATATTAGAGATATTGTTAGATATATGATTGAATGTATGATGTCACCCTATTTCTTGCTAGTGATTCATGTTATATCCTTTAGTCACATTTTACCTTAGTTTTTGCTTATTGATTATGTTATTACCTATGAGTTCTCATTTGTCATATTATGCATAGGTCCTAGCCTTAGTCATGACAGGAATGAATTCAATAGAAAAGGATTTTGCATTAGCATCCCTAATATGAGTTAGATATCCTAAACAACCCTATCCAACTAGTTTTTTAGCCTAGATAAAAGATATGATCTTAGCTGGCTTATGCTTGAACACTCCTTTCCACTTCAACCTTTCCTTGTCAAAGATCTCTAGAGTCATGGTCTTAGCATTATAGTTAAGCATAACATAATAAAGGGACAACCAAGTCATTCCTAGGATCATATCAAAAGCAATTATATTCAAAATTACCAAATTAGCCTAAGTTTGAAAATTCATAAATAGAACAAAACAAGCACGATAGATATGAGTGACTATAATCTCTAGGGTAGAAACATGGATAAGGTCATCAAGCATATCACAAATCACATCATAACCCTAGTAAAACTATATTGATACATAAGAGCAAGTAGAATTCGAATTAAACAATATAGCAGTTATCGATCATAGACAATAATAGTACATATGATCACTGCATCAGATGCATTTGACTATATTTTATCCAAAAAAACATAAAACTAAACCCTATCATCTTGATAGACAACTTCTCTAAACCCTAGTAAAACTATATTGACACATAAGATGAAGTAGAATTCGAATTAAAAAAGATAGTAATTATCGATCATAGACAATAATAGTACCTGCAATTACTGCATCAGATGCCTTAGACTATATTCTATCCAAAGAAGTATAAAACTAAACCCTATTATCTTGACGAGTAACCTCTCTACCTTGCTGCATAATGTCGCCCAAGTTACACCTCCTTTTTAGAGGATAAAATGATCATTATTAAGATATAAAACCTAGCCAAGATTAGGGTCGAACCCACAGGGAATACGTAGACTCGAGATCAATTCATCAATAAGAAATTCAAGTAGTTAACCAACTCAATTCTCTAAAATAGAACGGGTTGCAATAATCAATAAGAAAGTAAACTTTACTAACTATCACTAGAGACAATCAATAACAGAGAGCAAACAGGGTATTGTGTTCTCCATGATTTCCCAACTTAGCATTACTGGATAACTCAATTCTTGTCTAGTGTATAGCATGTAGGACGATAATTTAATTTCACCAAACCCTTTGGTCAAAGGTAAGAGGCAAATTTCACTATATGACTTAGCCCATCTCCATAGTGTGCAATACTAACTATTACCTATAAGTCCCAATATAACCTCTCCTTGGCCCAATTCGGTTGATTAGATGAAAACACATCAATCGAATCCTGTTAATCAATTTCTTTTCCTATTCATTATTACCTTGGTCCATTCAGTAACACTAGGCGGGTTCTAATGTTGGCCACCATTAGAAAACATACAAAATAAAGAGAATTGATTTATACATGCATATACCCATTCCAAGAATTGTAAATTACTTGGGTTTACTTAGTTAGTTCTTCATGGTTCCCACAACCCTAGTTGTGAATTTAGCTACTCATGCTAGGGTAGATAAAGAAATTATGAATTGAGAAAACATAATTAAACACTTACCCAATGGAATTAAAATCAAGCAAATCCAAGAAGAATGAGAATCACAAGCTTTAAGATCAAATTTACCCACAAGTTTTTTCTCACTATCTTCTCTCTCAAGTATTGAGTTTCTTAAGTACAAATCCTAAGAGTACTAAATAATGACATTCTCATTTGTACAATAACCTAAAAGTACTATTTATAGTTATTATAATTAATTCCTAAATAAAATAGAAAAACTAGTTTGCGGACTCCACGAAAGGTCTTTACGAACTCGTTATGTGATTTCCGAGTCATAGTCGTGGTCTCATAGTCAACTCATGGGATTTTGGACTTCTGTTCTACAACTTCACTTTAAGACTCATAAACTGATCCACGACTCATAATGCATGTTTGCAGCCTTTGACTTCATCAAATGGTCCCTCACTGGAAATCTTCATAAAACTCATCAATATGACTTGTACTGCTCTACGACTCGTATGCTTGTCTCATTGAGCTGATCTTCAGATTTCATCCTTCACTGAAATTTATCACGAAACTACCTCTACAACTAAAATACTCTATGATCAGTAGAGGGTCTCATAAATCATCAAAAACCAGAATTCTTCTGCAATTTTTTCCCAAATCGTGGCCAAGCTGTCTTCCAACAAATGTAAACACAAAACACATAAAATCTACAAATATCACATTGAGAACACACAAAATTCTAAGTTTTAAGCATCAAAAGTGTTGTATTTTGACAGCACATCACTGCACTGCTCCCGTACCTGCATTTTATCACTTTTTAGCCTATATGAAATCTGTGATTTCCTCCTCACCCCCTTGTGAGTGTGTCCTACCATCATTACCTTTGTCGATTGGTACTACTCCTCCAATCTATTGTTGTGTTGGATCGACCATGCGGGATAGGACAATCTCTTCTTATGTGCCTTGATTCTTCATAATTATAACAATTGTGGTCAACGGAAAACCTACTGCTTGATGTGAAAGAATCTCCCTTAACCATTCAGAATAGGATTCTACTATTGAGTCCCAAAGTAACCACCAGTTAAAGTGGGTATAGCTAACTTAATTGGCCAGGATGCAAATAATGGTCTGCATGAACCTTTAGAGTAAGAGTCATTGATGTTATTTGTATTCTTGGGCTTTTTAGCCTGAGCCTTGGCCTACCCAGCCCATCAAACTCCTTCAACTTTTTTCATGAAGTCTGTCACTTTATTTTAGCTTCTACTTGTAAAGGTCATCTAAACAGCCAATACATGTAATTCAGATTCAAACCTTTGACAAACGAACGAATCCTCTCTTCCTCCAGCTATTTAGCATATCTGGACAAGGAATGGAGTTTAGCCTCATAAGTAATTATAGTCATGCCAACCTACTCAAAAGTCATAAACTCAGTCTTATGATTTCTCAAAGTCGATGGGACATCTCTAAAAATAAGGTAAGAAACTGAACTCAAGTGAATGAAGGCAAAATTGGTGATCGATATTTCACATAGGCTCTCTACAATTACTTAACCTCACCCAAATGTTGAAAGGTTACAAACTCAACTCCATGTTGATTTACAATGCCAATTTGTGAAGTCCTTCGTAGCAATTCGGGATGAATCCATAGGCATCCTCATTCTCCAAATTTTGGAACACTGGAGGCTTTAACTACAAGAACTTAGTCAGCATCTCGTGCCCAGTGCCATGTATCACTGGGCCCAAAAATGGATGAAATAAAGCATCAATATCCAGTGCTCCATTAATTTTAAGGATTGTAGCTGCAATAGGATAATTGACTGAAGCTTGAGCAATGAGCATGAGAATGACTCTAGAGCCAACCAACTCACTTGAAAAAGTTTAAACTTGTTGAGCTATTCCTGGGTCCAGAGGGAAAATTCTTGCAATGCAGCTTATGAATCCTCTTCCAATCCTGCATCCACCTCAATTTTGATCTTCACATTCTCTTCTACCCCATTTTGAGGTGCAGGAGGAGCCTCTTATCTATTACATTCTCAACTTGAGATTCACTTTTGATGGGTGCTATCTTTTCTTAGTCTCTGCCCCTTCCTTGGCCATGTCTTCTCATTTTTGGCTCCTTTACTGACTCATTGATTGGAGCTACTAGCTTGATGTCATTGTATCAATCAATCAACTATGATACAAAGAGTGAAAAAGATTAGATATTAATTTGGATTACCAGATATCAATTAGAATCAAGTTAGGACACAAAAGGGGGAGAAGATCGATAAAGACTTCTTCTAAAGTCATGTAGCCTCACAACATCTTGAAAGAACTGGCTTGCCCTTAAATTCAACATGTCAATGATCTCCAAGCTGAGGTCTGCCAGCAGCCGCGTGAAGATGTTCTCTCCAAAGAAAAAGTAAGTGCAGTATCATTATACACAACAATAATATACTGATGAAATCACTCGACTATTTCAGTAAATGTATGAAAATAATCACGACATTGTAGAACCACATATATACAAAAATATATTATCAAGTTATTATTTCATGATCAGTATGTAATTTCACAGTATTAATCTTAAATGCAATAGTCAAAGATGGCCCTCTCATGAAATCCATACCTAAACTATTAGTGTGCCGGCGTGACATCTATTCTAATAGTAATATGTTAGCATGACACCCATTTCAATATGTACCGGCTTGATGCTCGATCTAGTATGTACTGGGGTGGTACTAATTTCAATATGTATCAACATAACCCTCGATCCAACAACCATAATCATAATGAATATTTCACACACTTGCACAATCAAATAATAGGTTCATTATATGCAATTTGATCATAGATAGTCATTTTATTAGGTTCATTTTGTCCTTTTCTATTTTATATAATGTTGTTGATATTAATAATATAGTTAACGGACATATAAGCTGGAAACTCTCACCTACATTAAAATCAAGTTCGAATTCCATTCCCTTAAAGATTTTGAGCTTTTCCTTCTAGATTTTCTTGGATTGTTGTTGGTCTAAAATAATTAACGGATACTAAAAATCAATAATAATGGCCTAATTTATTCAAAATATATCAAAATACTAAACTTTTTCCAACTTCATGATCCTATCATCAACTAGGACTTCTTCCACTATTAATTTCAAGTCAAGAACTCTCCCCTAAGATGATTATTATGGATTCTAAGTTTTAACTATTAAATTACAAAATAGAGGAGTAATTTAACATCCTTTAGCATGAGAATGAATGGAAAAATTAAAGGAATAGACCTAGGTAATCCTTTTGCTCTCCAAAAATAATGTTGCAGCAAAAATAATATTTTTGGAATTTTCTCCATTTTTTGTTCGCATCAGCCCTATCATAGCGGTTCCGACCCGCCATTAAAGGAATAATCCCGTCATGGCGAGTTGTACAGAAATAGAGACTCGAAATTTAAATCTCAAACCTCCATTTCTCAACACGCGCTCAAACCTTAACGTTATAAAGCCACCCTTTCCTACCAAGATCAATCCCAATAGTTCTTTGTCGAATTCGATTTTGTAAAGCCTTATTGGCTCCTTATCGTCTTGACTATCAATTCAAACAATCAAATTCATAAATCAAATCGAATTCTATTGTTGGAATATCTCAGACCTTACTTGACTCATATTGTTTTTCAAGTCTGTCGTATGCTCAAAATTTTCAAATTATTACTCTTGAGTTTTCTGACCCAAATTCTTTCTCCAGTCATTTATCCAAATAATAGGAATAAATTGTTACAGCCAAACAAGTACTTACTCATAGGTCGGGAAATAAGCAGTGAAGTTTTGGGTAAAACACTAAGGGAGCATTTGGTACAAAAATGACTAATGCAAGGATTAGTTATGCAAGAATTAGTTATGCATGGATTAGTAATGCTGAGATTATTTTTTATTTCGTGTTTGGTTTATTGCTTTCCATTTATGGTTTAAAATTCTATAAAAAGTTTCTTTCCAATTATGCCTTTGAGCTATTATGAGATTTTCTATTTCATGCAATTAGATGAAAGTAGATTATTTTTTTTTTACTTCTAACTAGTTAGGAGAATAATAATTTTGTCATTATGCTTGCTGTTTTCTCACTTGAATTATTTGAGAATAAATAATTGTAATCTCAATAAATTCATCATTAATAAAATGTCAATCTTTAATTTAATAAAGATAGATAATCTATTATCAAAATAGAAAATATGGTAAACAATTGCAAAATAGAAAATCTATTTTTACACATACAAATTTGGAAGTTGTAGTTTTAATATAGTGTTTATATCTTACAAGGTCACTCAACTTGGAGATTATATTTAACATCATTGGAGTTTGTTTTGTATCAATAAAATCACTCAACTAAATTAATTATAAGAAAAAAATTGACATGACAAAATATTTTTTGTCTATTATGTAAATATGAAACAACAAATTAATAAAATTTAAAAATTTGATATAAAAAGTTATTTATTTTTATATTAGGAAAATATGAACCTGTAAATAAATAAATTTTGTAGAATAATTTATTTAAATAAATTTACTAGTACAAAACTACAAAAATAAAATATAAAATATAAAATCAAGAAAATTAAAAAAAAAGTGTAAAAGAATTTCAGGGATATTTTTGTCTTTATACATAATCCCATGGTATTAAATCCAAGGGATTAGCTGATACCACCAAATGGGAGGTATTAGTTAATACCATGTATATGGTATTAGTTAATCCATAGATTAATTAAAACATGAGTCTCAATTTCTACCAAACATAGTATTACTTAATATCAATAGCTAATCCATACACTATTTACTCTAATATATCCTACCAAATGACTCACATAATATTTTTTTAATTAATATGCCAAAAGTGTAAATATATTTTTAATACCGAGGACAACCACAAGGAGTAAAATTATAGGTACATTAGGAAAATGGTGGAGGCATCATGTGGTATAAGATTTATCGGGACATAATAATCCAACTTTAAATGACACGTGTGTTGGATTGCATCTGCCAATTAATACGCACTTTCACACGTACCGAGAATTGCTAATCTTAACGCGGATAATTAACCCACGATAAACATTTCTTAATCCAAAATGGATTATTATATTGAGTAAATACTATTGAAACAAAAATGTTCTGCCATCAACCTTTCGCAGTGCAAGTATGATTTGGTAGATAAATTTTGTTTCTATTAATTATAAGTAATATGTATTACACATTTTGGGTTGGTTAGATTTTAATTTTGAAAAGTCAACTTGAGATCAAATTAATTTGAAATAATATTTATAGTTTGAAATTTTATTCTTCACATAAAAGAATTTAATTTGATATAAATTATAAATATTTCTTATACTTTTCATAATTTTTATCTTTAAACATATTAGTTTAAGTTTAACTTAGAATTTTGAATAGTCCAATAAAAGTTATAGGCTATAGACGATAATAAGGGATAATTACCTTTTTAAGTTCTTTTTTAAAAAATTACTACTTTTAGATATATTTTTTATTCATTACCTTGATAGATCATATTTCAACATATTTATCATCTATAGTAGTTGTAATGTATATTAAAAGTAAATTACATATGTAATATATATGTATTATAAATGTATTAAAACGTATTATACTTGTTTTGGTT
Organism: Solanum clarkiae; assembly: GCA_011800125.2. NCBI lineage: Eukaryota > Viridiplantae > Streptophyta > Magnoliopsida > Solanales > Solanaceae > Solanum > Solanum clarkiae. Next base: position 7,647 of record JAABOM020088698.1, on the reverse strand, counting down.
TTAAAAAAAATTCACTTTGTATTCGAAATGAACTATGCATGTAATATAATGTATTACACTTTACATAAAAGTAACTTTGCTTGCTATATAGATGTATTATAAGTATCTTAAAATATATTAAGTTTTTTTGGATAAAAAATCTGCATTATATACTAAAAGTGAATTATACATGCAATATAGATGTATTAAATTTATATAGTTATTAATTGTAAATATGTTTTAAATGTGATATATTTAGGTTAATTCCCCTATTAATAACTCCAATAAAGTTTGAATCAAATATATGCTAATACAAACATAGACACACATACACACAACAACTCAACACTAAGAAAGACAATAGTGATAAATATTTATTTAATTTTTAATTGGTTTAGACAATTAAAATACATAACCTAATTTAAGTTCTTCTTTAGAACCTGCTTGGAAAGTCACTCTGGTAATTATGTGTAATTATACTGTCTGACCAATTTGGTTAGCCATGTATGACCTAGTCAGCAGGTAATTCGTTTAATTGGCAGGATGTAATTACACTCCCCAATTCAAGGGGAGAGGTTGTGCTAATAATTACATGGTATATTACAAGCAAGTTATTACACTTGTGAAATTACTAAAATACTCCTAAAATGGAATCATGCGCATAACGCATCTTTCCATGCTCCGTTCGCAAATCTGAGACCGAATTTGCAATCAGCGCGAAAAATTGAGTGGGAAAATGATCTCAACCCGATTTTAGAGCAACCGAGTCAAAGTAAAATTTTCTGAAATTTTGCACGGACAGTAAGGGTCCGCGCCGCGTCCTAGGACGCGGACACATACTTACTCTTTTTGGTTAGTTTTCGACAAGAAGTTGGAATTCGCGAAAAATGGGAAAAATATACATGTCAGAGCCCCAGACGCGACGCAGACATGTTTTTTTTTTCTTTCTAATTTTCCTTCTTTTACTTAAGGGAGGATAGTTTCGACTTTTTTCACCCTCCTTAATCCTAAACAAGTCAGTTTTTACCCAAATTAATCCCTAGAACGTACTATTTCCTCTCATTAACGTTAAAAGCTTTCCAAGAACTCAAGTGTAGATTCAAGAGGCAAGCTAGGGCTTCAAGAATTTTCTTCAATTTTTCCAAGAACAAATTCCTCAAGTATGTAAGGCTACCAAAAATCTTATTTTCGTGCTTAATCTATAATTGTACCAAGAATACTAGTCAAAAGTCGAGCCAAATGTCATTCCTGTGATCTTATAGAGGAATTCTAGAGTCTTGTCATGAAATCCTTATTATTTCCTTATCATTATGCCAAGAACTTCATTGTTGAGTAGTTTTCTTTGGATTCGTAAAGCAAAACTGTATTTACAAGAACTCTAGATGAGTTTTGATAATCATTCCATTATCATGCTTTAAATCGCATTGAAAAGTTATTCAGTCTAAAATACAGTCAGTTTCAAGAAGTACCTCAGCATGAAATATATAAGTAGTCTATTTACCTTACCATCTTTTGAGTATTGCATATCAGTTTTGACAGATCAGTTCAGTTAATAAAGGCATTTTGCGTTACTATTTATCATGCAAAAGTTTCAGAGTTTGAGAAGGCATTACCAGTTTTGAGAAAGAAAACTTAGTTTAGAGAAAACATCTTGAGCCAAGGCTCCAAGTGATAGATTTCTAGTTTTTCCCTGAAGTGGGACAGTATGACAGTTAATGAGCACCATGCATATTTTGTGAGTAGTATTGAGCACCGATATGAGTGAGAGTAAAAATAACTTGAACTGATAAACTGCGTAGCCAGTGTAGGATAGGATTGTATTAGAAGACAATTCCTGACTTGCCACTGAGATGACCCAGTTTTGGGATGGATCTATTCCCCTAGTTTTTTGTCCCCTATCCGGCAAAGTACAGGATCGCTCTGGCAGCGTGGGTAAGACATTGTATCACCACGAAGCTCATAGTGGTAGTTGTCAGTTAGAGAAACTCCCCAAGCTAAAACAAGTTAGTTTTACACTTATACTTTCAGCATATGTTACATTTTCAGCATGTATTGTATTTATTACTTATGTTTTTCATATTGAGATGTGTGGTATTTATCTTTAAAGTATTGCCTACCCTGATTTTCCATTTTGGCCATTTTACATACCGTACATTCCACGTACTGATGTCTTTGGCGCTGCATCATTTTATTATGCAGATTCAAGTATCCACATAACAACAGATATTTAGTACGTTTGCTTTCCAAAGACAATTGGAGAGACCTCTTTGCTTTCAGAGGACTCTAGTTATTTTAGTTTATGCATTTTTATTTTACAGGCAGGTAGCCGTGGGTCTTGTTACGGCATCTATCTCAGTACAGTAGAGGCTTCATGGACAGAGTTAGTGAGTCAGTCTAGTCTTTTGTTCAGACATATCAAGCATTACTTTTGGTGTATTAAGAAATGTTTTAAGATTTTATAATTGAGACTCTTAAGTTTTGCTATTAAATATTTTAAAAGGTTCATCTTATAAAGCTTCTGCATGAATGTAAAGGTTCCAATTGAGTAAGTCAGTCAAGTCAAGGGTTCGTTTGGGGACCAACGATGGTTCTTGAGTGCCAGTAACGTTTAGGGTGCAGACTCAGGGAGTGACAAACTTAGTATCAGAGCACAGAGTTCAAGTGTCCTAAGGTGTCTATGAAGTTGTGTTTGTAGGATCTTATTTATGGTTGTGAGGGCCCCACCCTAGACATTCTGCATGAATGTAGAGGTTCCAATTGAGTAAGTCATTCAGGCCAAGGGTTCGCTTGGGGACCAGCGATGGTTCTCGAGTGCCAGTAACATCTAGGGTGTAGACTTGGGGAGTGACAAACTTTGTATCAGAGCACAGAGTTCAAGTTTCCTAAGGTTTCTAAGAAATTGTGTCTGTAGGATCTTATTTATGGTTCCAATTGAGTAAGTCATTCAGGCCAAAGGTTCGCTTGGGGACTAGAGATGGTTGTCGAGTGCCAGTAACATCTAGGGTGTAGACTCGGAGAGTGACAAACTTAGTATCAGAGCACAGAGTTCAAGTTTTCTAAGGTGTCTATGAAGTTGTGTCTGTAGGATCTTATTTATGGTTGTGAGGGACCCACTTCTATAAATATGGGACTATTGAAATCTAAGAAAAGTTTCCCTTCTTTCATGTTCTAATCGTGCAATAGAATTATTCCTAAGAAACTTGTCCAGATTTGTGCCTTTGCTAGATTAGTTTGACTACCTTCCATAATTTAGGTGGTTAGAACAGAGAATTTCAGTTCCTCCTTATTGAGTTACCTTCAGATAAAGTATTCAGAAAGTAAAGAGACTACAATATTCTTGAGATGGGCCAATTAGTATGCTTGAGTTATCGATTCGAAGTAATGCACTCTTATTCCTATGAATCGTGTGTTTGAGATAGAGCAAGACAAGAAGTATTTCTAGACTTAGTTCCCGAGAATTGTTTTCAGATGTTACTCTTGAGAGGAAAAGTTAAGTTATGCCTCTAAATACTTAGTAGTATTCCCTCCCCTTGAGAGAAAGTGATTGAAGGCCCTTTTAAACTATGTGGTAGAGTATTCCTAAGACTAGAAAGATGTAGAAATCACGAAGAGTGAGAACAGTAACTTCTTGAAACTAGTAGCTATGAGTCATGTGGTGATTAGTCTAGTTCTTGCAAGTTTTGGTTAAAGAGTAGTAAGTATCGTATAGCTTCTTGCTAGTTTATATGAGATGGTGAACACTCGAATATGAAAGAAGTTGATATTTAAGTAGCATTGTGTTAGTAATAATAAGTATATGTGTTGAATATAAGAACAGAGGGCATAAAGTAGTAGATCTAATCTAGGCTCATGATTGTGAAGAGGAGAGTAATGTGAGATTTATAGAGTTATGAGCTTAGAGGTAAAGAGGTATAGTGGATGGGTGGATATTATCTAACTTATGAAAGGGAGTGTGATGATAGACTATACTTAGATTGACCATGAGCTAGACAATTATTTCTTATCATCAGATTTAGTGATCTAACAATTCTTGACCTTATCTAGTAGTTTAGAGTTACTAAAGTATAAATATATGAGAAGTGTGGATGCCCATGTTTAGTATTAAACCTTAAGCTTGAACTTCAAGTGACTATCATGTAAAGCGGGGACAACAGGATGAGAGTGACACCATCAGTTGGAGGTTTGGCCTAGTAGGCTTGACATAGCATAAGCGAGAAAGTTAAGCTATTGACTTGAAAGAAGTATGATGTTATAAGAACATTGTATGTGATTCTTAGATAAAGATAGAGAATTGACTTGAAAGAAGTATGATGTTATAAGAACATTGTATGTGATTCTTAGATAAAGACAGAGAATTGAGGTTAAGTCATTAGATAAGAAGAGAGCCTAAGATATACTTCTAAGATAGTTTATAAGTGTGAGATATGTTGGCTAAGCATTTGCTATGAGGTTTTAGTGGGCCTAAGTTTCTAAGATTTTATATAGTAGTTATGAGTTGGATGATATGACAGGAGAGTGTAAATGCCCATGTTAGTACTAGACCCTAAGTTTAAATTATGAGGGGTCGTGTGGAAAGGGAGATAACATTGTGACAGTGATGGTCTTAATTGGGGATTGCTCTAAGAATCTCCCCATAATGTATGTTCGGGATTAAGATGTTGACTTTCGAGGAATGTTATGTATGAGTGTGCTGTAGGTGCCCCTTTGGTAGGAATATTGGATTGAGGATAGCTCGTTAGATTAGCAAGAGGCTTAAGAGGTGTAACCATGATAGTGTAAAACTGTATGAAGCTCCAAGTTATGACTGCTACAAGAATCTAGATAGTATGTTTGAGTTGTCAATATGGAGTAGGCTAATGTAGACATTCTCTACTACCCTTAAGAGTTGAGTCTAGGGAAGATAGTCATAGATAATGAGGAATCTCTATTATAATCCAGGCTTTCATCAGTCAAATGTAGGTGAACATAGAAGGTGAGTATTAGCGGAGCAAAAAGGAAGATAGTAGATCCTAAGTCATGGAGAGCGGCTATTATGCCAATAAAAGTAGCAAGAAATGAAAGACGCCTATAAAGATATATGAAAGACAGTTAGAAGTTGGTATCTTGGGAGAAAATTTTAGCAACAGTTTCACATCTCTGAGTAGTAAGTGAGAGGGAGATGTAAGAATTCTGTATATAGTGGTGCTTCAATCATCTGGAGGGTTGTATCTATAGCTTAGCAAAGAGAATCAATTCACAGACTCAGAGAGGTGACCTTTAAGCTAAGGGGAGATGGTTAGGTAATAAACCAAAGTAGATCTTGAGCTTTTGATAGTGCTGAGTTGATCAGAATGAGACATCGATGTTTTTCTATCATATATATTCCTTATACTTCATCGTGATAATGCTTTATTCCTATCTTATGCAAGGGGATCATGCCCATGAATCAAAATCGTTCATTCCATGTTGATACGTGTTCCTGTACAACTCTCAAAGCAGAAGTGATAACATCATTCATCAATTCTTATCTTATCTCATGAACTAACAGTTTCCAATCTTATGTTACGCAAGATAAGACTCAAGCTTCATAGCATATACAGTTCCATAAACTCGTGATGATCCCCAGTGATTTCATATCATGTTATGAATGTCCTCATATTAGATTTTCTGACGAAATCATGCTTATGATATTATACTCTAAGCCCTCTTAATAATTCTTTCTTTGGTATTGATAGTGACGTGGATGATAGTTGATGAGTTGTGTCGGATGAAAGGGAATGGGTGTCTCTTAGGGTGACAATTAGAGTATGCTTATTCCATTTAAGGTTACAGATAGAGATGACACCTAGTTATATATAACAGATAGGTAAGGCTAGATTGGTATGCCTCCTAATAGGAGTTAATAAGATTGTTGGTGTAGAGGTACTATCATAAGTTTGAAGATTTTAAAGTAATGTTCACCTCTAAAAAGCTATGAAGTGATTAGAATGATAAGCTTGAATGTGTAATCACCATTAAGTGAGTGATAGATATAGACTACTGGTGACTTTTGCAATGGACTCGGAGTAGATGTATGGAAATGGTATTCTTTATAAGAAAGCCTCTATGAAAGTGCAAAGCATAATCCATATGGGTTAGATTAGCATAAGTATGATCATCCTGCGGGTAGAACTTTATGACTTTGAGTTAGGCTTGAAAATGATGGGAGTATGCAATAGACTTAGGTGATGATGAGAGTTGCAGGTTCCTATTAATAAAGGGTAGAACTCGAGGAAAATAGCATAGAAGTGAAGAGGACTAGTAATCTTTAATGAAAGCCCCGTGGTAGTTTAGAGATGAGTATTGAGGATTGGCTTTTTATGAATATGATCATCTCGTGAATAACACCTTGAGGCTTAATTAGAAGTAAGCTTGAATAAAAGAGGAGGAGTTGGTTAGATGGAAATTTGAGTAAGAGTTATACGCTTAAGTTGATGGAGTTGAGTTTTCTACTCTTGAGTCGATGTTTACCCATGAGTTGGAGTATTTGAGTAATTACATTCTTGATGTGTATATTCCTGAGTCTGAATAGAGACTATTAAGATCAATGAGGGGCATGAAGGTTTGAATTATTGAGTGAGTATTGCCACGAGCCTTGAGTTTATTCGTGCCTCGTTACCACAATATCCTCATCATTCGAGGATAAATGATCCCAAGGGAGAGATATTGTAACACCCATGAAATTACCAAAATACTCCTAGAATGAAATCATGCGCATAACACATCTTTTTATGCTCTATTTGCAAATCCGAGACCAAATTTGTGATCAGTGCAAAAAACTGAGTGGGAAAATGGTCTCAACCCGATTTTAGAGCAACCCGGACAAAATAAAATTTTCCAAAATTTTGCTCGGATAGTAAGGGTTTGTGCCCAGGGCACGACGCCCCTGAGACGGGGACTCATACTTAATCTTTTTTGTTAGTTTTCGACGGGAAGTTGAAATTCACAAAAAATGGGAAAAATAGACATGTCCGCGCCCCAGACGAGACGCAAACATGTTTTTTTTTCTAATTTTCCTTCTTTTACTTAAGGGAGGGTAGTTCCGACATTTTCTACCCTCCTTAAGCCTAAACAGGTCAATTTTTACCCAAATAAATTCCTAGAACGTACTAATTCCTCTCATTAACGTTAAAAGCTTTCCAAGAACTCAAGCGTAGATTCAAGAGGCAAGCAAGGGCTTCAAGAATTTTCTTCAATTCTTCCAAGAACAAATTCCTCAGGTATGTATTACCAAAATCTTATTTTCGTTCTTAATCTATAATTGTACCAAGAATACTAGTCAAAAGTCGAGCCAAATTTCATTCCTATGATCTTATGGAGGAATTCTAGAGTCTTGTCATGAAATCCTTATTATTTCATTATCATTATGTCAAGAACTTCATTGTTGAGTAGTTTTCTTTGGATTCCCGAAGCATTACTGTATTTACAAGAACTCTAGATGGGCTTTGATAACCATTCCATTATCATGCTTTAAATTGCATTGAAAAGTTATTCAGTCTAAAATACAGTCAATTTCAAGAAGTACCTCAATATGAAATATATAAGTAGTCTATTTACCTTATCATCTTGTAATACCCCACACCTTATAATACTAGCACAAGTCAAATGAAACATAACATGGTTTGGTCAAATTAGCGCTAATTTTCAAAA